>PVJS01041185.1:0-18077 GCA_004027185.1 Glis glis
GCTACACCCCCAGCCCTATTTTTTATTCTTTTTTTTTTTTTTGCAGTACCAGGGATTGAGCCCAGGGGCATTCTACCTCTGAGCTACACCCCTGGCCCTATTTTTTATCCTTTATTTTGAAACCGGGTCTCACTAAGTTGCAGAGGGCCTCACTAAGTAGCTGAGGCTGGCTGCGAACCCCGATCCTCCGGTCTCCACCTCCCAAGTACTGGGATTACAAGCATGTGCCACCACACCCGGCTTTATTCTTTATTTGAAACAGGGTCTTGCTAAGTTGCGGAAGATCTCACTAAGTAGCTGAGGCTGGCTGCGAACCTGATCCCCTCCCATCTCAGCCTCCCAAGTACTGGGATTACAAGAGTGTGCCACCATGCCTGGCTTAACAGTAACTGTCTTTAAAGGATTATACTGGCAATCAGGAAAGGGGCTTTAAGAAAAACTCCCTCAAAAAAAGAAACTTGAAAAACATCACCTTCCTTCCCCCATGACCCATCTCTTTCTTTCCCTTTTTCCCTCCCTGCCTCCTTTCCTTCCCTCTCTTCACTTCTTCTCTGAAGGGTTATCTCTTGAAAGTTTTACCAAATCAAATCCCAAAGGCAAGAACAGAGTCACACATGTATCTCCTTTGCTCGGTTTATCTGGAAATCAATATGGCTCAAAGTTTACAATATGACTCGATTCCTACATTTATCAAAGAAAACAGTTGTACTTAAATTTCCAACTTACATTTAAAGAGTGATCCAAATATTTTCCCACTCAAATGTTATACTTTTCCCATCATACTCTCTAATCTCACAAAGAGACTTCAAATCATAATACTGCGAGCATTTCCTAAGTATTAAGTGCTTACCTCTATTATCTAGTTCAATCTTTATCTCCACTTTAAAGATGAGAAAATTGAGGCAAAAAGTAAATAGTGTTCCCAAAGCCAAACCACTAGTAAGTGCTAGAACTAAAATTCCATAGTAATTTTTTCACCTAACTTCCCTCCTCCCGTTTCAATTATAGCAAGAGGTCAGGCCTCACCTTTCTCACAAGGTCATGAAAAAGGCCAGAAGAAATTTAGAATCACTACAGCTGATATGTGACTTAGATAAAACCAGCACGACCTGCCAGGCCTGTCTGGGGAACACAGCCCGATACCCTGCACGCTGGGATGTCCATGTCCCTCTGGAAGGTGACTCACGGGAAGTCCTTTTAGACAACACAGTCAACATTTGCATGTTGCAGCTCCTGAGAAATGCACTGGTGGATCTTTATCAGGCTGTCCCAGTTGGGTGAAGGTCAGGGCCCAGTCAGTTTAGAACAGGGGAGGTGAATGATGATGTCAGGAGCAGCTATAATATGTGATGAATTCTATCATGTTTCAGCCAAATGGAAATGTTCTTGACTACCTAAACAAAAATTTCAGCTATCTTGCCATCTCCCTTAAGGTACTGGAGAAAGACCAAGCTAAAGAATTGTTCTTAGGAAGTAAAAACATGCTCTCAAAGTCAAATTTATATCAATGAATAACAGTAATAAAAAGAACCAGTGATAAGAAGCTGTGATCTGTCCCACTACCCACAGCTGTTCCAGACTGGTAAGAGACACTCTTGCTTTCTTTAATGACACTTGAGGGGCAGATACAAGTTGTCTCAAAGAGAATGGGAAAATAAATAGAAGCCTAAAAAAAAGAAAAGAAAACCATCCTTCTTATCATCACTGAGAGAAAAGCTCAAATTGACAGGAGATGGCAAGATTTTTCTGGTCTATTATTTCTGCTGGGACAAGAAACTGAATTGGAAAAGTTATGACTCTCAAAAAATGGCCATAAAAGTTTCTAAGCGAGGGGCTTGAAGGTGTGGACATCTGCCAGAGGAGGCTTCACAAAAGGCATATTCTCTCTTGATCTCGCCTCCAACCCAAACAAGGCGAACATTCCGCCAGGGCTTGCTTTGTGGAGCAGAGGTGGCTGTGTGTGATGTTCATGCCATTTTCTGGGGAGAACAGAACTGTGTCTTTTCCCCCACAAGGAAAGGTGTTAACTTATTTAATGAGCCATGAGGAACCTGGCTATTTCTAAGACTTCTCTAGGCCTCCCTCCACCTACACTGGTTCTCTGATACAATAGCGAATGTTCCAGCCCAACTGCAAAAAAGTGGGGCTGAGCACACAAATCCGAAAGGACAATCCTAATGAACAGAGGCTGAAGCATGGGGAAACCGCCGCGATGGAGGGGCTGTGACTCGTCAAGGACAGTCTGAGTCTCAGCAGATCCTTGTCCTCCTTTCTCCTCCCTGGTGTCCATTTCCAAGGAGTCAGCGCCCACGTGTTTGCAATGCGACTCGTGGCTAATGGTACCGGAAGGGAAGGGCTTTGCAGTAGAAAGCTGGATCTTTCCTCCTTGGTCGCCATCTGGGCTTCCGCCCAACCTGGTCCTGCTGAGCTCACATGCTACGCCGACTGGGAAAAAAGTAAACTAAATTTGAGCTGTGCTCTCAAAGTCCGAATTGCTAGGACAGCACGTTTCCCCAGGCTTAGATAACAACAAAGCACGGTTTACTATTACTTACATGGTAATAAAGAAATGATCAAGTTTCTCTCCTTTTTTAAGGCTCAGTTAAATGAGGCTTAAGCTTCCCTAGGGGTACAGGGCGGAGTCTTCTTTGATGGAGGAGACACTAAAGAACCAGAAGTATTTTCCCAGCTCACTGATCCTAGCCGATCCACTTGGGCCAGTTTGAGAAAATACCTTCACGTTTTGAGACCTTTCTTTTTTGAGAAAAGACCAAGTGTTCGATATTCAGAAACTTGCCCCATCTTAAAAATGTGACCCAGGCCGGTGGCACCAGAGTTCAGAGACGAGGCCAGCACATCTGTGCGGTGATTTCTCAGAGGATTCCTAGATGCCTAAGGAAAGCAAAAGCTTAATTCTCTCTTTTTGCCCTGCGATATTCTTTGGCCTCTCAATTTTCAGAACTGCGTTTTTGTCTTTGAGTCTCTCTTTTTCAAGGTACCCAAGAGACCTGAGCAGAGGAAATAACAAGAATGAGTCTGTCAAAATTCTGTAGGGCTGGGGTTTATCTAGTACAATAGAATATTACATTTCTGAAAGTAGCCAATTCCACTTGCTTTTCTGGAAGGCACAAAACATGCATAATAGACTCAATTCTGCAGTTCCTTTCCAAAGTGGGTTAAAAAAAAACCTGTATGGAAGCAGGTGGCTTGATGAATGATCAGGCATAGAACTCACTGCCTTCCCTACCTAAGAATAAATGGAAAAATGTACTCTAATGCCGATGATACCCCGATATTATCAAAAGAATTGACATATGAGAAACTTGATATAAACAGAAACAATGCACCATATGCTTTAATGCCTAAACAACAATTCTTGTTACTTTTGGAATATCAATATCAATAAATTACCAAGTAAAGCTAAAAAAATAAAATAAAATAAAGCATTCCTTCCAGTCCTCTGTCCTGTGGTCACTCTGGGTCCTCCTCTCCCTCTGTTCTCCACCACTGAACACTTCGGGGGTCTCTCAAGACAAACTCACACCTCTGTACCGTGGAGCAGCTGCCGGCCCCCTCTGTTCAGATCACAGGAAGTGAGGGAAACCGGCAGGCCTGGGACATGGTGGTCACATCAGCGCCCAAGATGCCCACTCTGACGCCACAAGGTTCAAGAACAGACCAGAGAGCCAGATTACTGGCCATATTCCATGAGGAGAAGAAAGTGTGCTAAGACAAGTGAAGTGGCCAAGTGGTAATGAGGTGGTGAAACAGAATAAGCACCTACACTTCGAGAGTTTTAGGTCTGTCATTCCTACAACATTCAGTTAAATTACTCCATACATAACAATACCTATAAATCACAAAAATGTGATTGAAATTCAAACCCATCAGCACCTGTGGACAATTCAGGGACAGATCTCTCTCTCTCTCTCTCTGTGTCTCTCTCTCTGTCTCTGTCTCTCTCTCTCTTTCTCTCTCTCTCTTACTGGGGATTGAACCCAGGGGCATGCTACCTTCAAGCTATACCCCCAGACCTATTTTCAATTTGAAACAAAGTCTCGCTGGGTTGCTAAGAGTCTCACTAAATTGCTGAGGCTGTCCTTGAACCTGATCGGCCTCCCAAGTACTGGGATTACAGGTGTGTGCCACTGTGCCCAGCAGAATTGATCTCTTGACCTTGAATCTCCTTGCTTTAAATTAGAGGAGCCGCTAACAAAGGAACGATGTTCTCACAAAATACTCAATATGCAGAGAACACAACCAGGGCTAAACCTTTTGTTGTAGCTGATATATTTGAAGAATGGAGCTATATAGATATAAGTCTGAGAAAATAAGCAAATATTTCTTATTTCATTTCAGAACCTAAGGTAATATTTTTCTGTTGCTCTTTTTTACATCTGCCTCATGTGAAGACAATGTTTTTCCTCAGTCACATACACAGAGGCTGAAGAGTCCATCAAAAAGTAAGGGGGGATCCGAGCCTCTGCATCCATTAAGAGCAGGACAGCGGCTAGACTGACAATCCATCTGCCGGGGACACTGCTTGCTTCTAATCTCCTCTGCTTCTACTGTGAACTCGACTCATAGCAAGAAGCTGATTAAAAGGAATCATATCCCAGGAAGAAACTAATCACCGATGCACAGCTCAACTGTCAGAAATTAAGCACTGCCATTGACACGGTGGTCTGATATGTGGGTGAGATTCGGAAGACTCCAGTAGAAAATGGTGCAGAACCAGGCACCATCAGTTTGGAAAGCGCTCTCGGCAGGTGTGCTGTCTTGGGTCCCTCTCTGCAAGGTCCCAGCCTCTCCTCTTCCCAGGGCTTCTAAAGGTGGGTGCCTGGAAGCCTTCTTGCACCCTCTGCACTCTGCTTTTTTTTTTTTCTCTGCTCTTAGAATTCCTCTCTGCTTTTCTTGGCTCCACAATGAAGATCTCTACAGGAGACTTTTAAATTTTGCCTCTGGTCCTGAATCCCCTCCCACAAATTTTAGTCCTGCATGTTCAAAGCTGTTTGGACATCTGTAGTCATCTCGACTCAACATGTCCAGAGCCAAACTCATCAGCATTGATTGACAGACATTTGTTCATGTATTCATCCATGAATCCACTTACTAACACTGGGCTCGGTACTGGGCCCAGATGAGGATAGGCACTCCTTGGTCTCAAGGGGCTCTGAGCCCGACTCCTCAAATGAAGAACCAGAATTTATGCATCAGGAAAGAGGAGAGTGACCGCCTCCCAATACTCTTAGTCTGTACAAAACTCCAGGAAGCCAAGGGAGCTCAAATAGCTAGTTTAAGCTAGAAGTTAATCCCAGGGCTCCTGACCTGCCAATTTCTATCAAAGACATCATCATTGTCCCGGTTGTTCCAGTTCAGATCTGAGGACACACACTATTTCTATGTCTCACCCTCAGGGGCTGATCAGGAAGCACTTGGTGCCTTCCTTTTGAACATCTCTCACCTCTGCCATTTCCTTTGCTTTTTGACCACTCTCAGACCTTTCCAGATCACAGTCACCCCCACACATCACTCTGACCTTGGGTGCAGAGATGTTCATCCTCATGGCCCTTCCACACCGGGCATTTCCCCTGCCTGACCTGCACCACCCCCCTCGCCCTCTGTCCACCCTCCTCCAGTTCAACCCACACATAGGTACCAGGGTAAACTGTCCCAAATCCCTGGAACAAGCCCATCATGCTCCTGCTCTGAACCCTACAGTGAGTCTTGGATACCCTCAGCACCACTGACCAAACTGGGAGCCACAGAACACCATCTCCAGCGGGCGCTCTGTGGACGAGGGGCTGCGGTCACAGGGAAAGCCTGCTTGCCCTCTACCACTTGGAGAATCACCTTCTTGCGAAAGTGTTCCCCAAATTTATTTGACCACGAAACTCCCTTTTTGCAAGGAATGCACATTACCATCTCTCAGATCCAGCATCTCCAGAAAAGCATGGTGGGAGAAAACAGACCACAGACTAAACCTGGTGGCCTAGACTTCCTCTACTCTCCTTCCCCACCAGGAAAACCATGCAACTCACTGTTATTTAACCTGACATGAACCTCGTAGTTCCTTTTTTCTTAGTTTTCATAATTTCCCCAACTGGAAACATTCTCTTCTCTTTCCACTAAATTAAATCTTACCCTTCCTCTAACATTCAGTTCAGACCTCTCTCCTGTAAATCTTTCCCCAGTCTCTCATCTGAGACCACGGTAGCTTTCATTCACCGGTATCAATCAGAAAACCAAGATCTCAACAGTAAAAAGTACATTGTGCTGAGAAGCCAGAGAAATGGCAGAATCTTCAAGGTAGTTTACAAGGTAAGATTATATTATACTCATGAATCAGAACTATACTTATTATATTAAATGATAGGGATTTTTAGATTTTTAGATGGGGGAAAGATTTAACAATAAATAATTCATTATATCTGACACTGAAATCTTCAGGTTTTTTTTTCTTTTTTGTCCTGGGGATTGAACCCAGGGGCAGTCTACCTCTGAGCTGCACTCCAGCTCTTTTTACTTTTCATTTTGAAAAAGGGTCTCACTAATTTGCTGAGGCTGGCCTCAAACCTGCGATCCTCCCATCTCAGCCTCCCAAGTACTGTGATTATAGGTGTGAGCTGACACAAATCCTCTATTTTTACCAGAAAAACTGGAGGAAGACACTAGGAAAGTTTCATACCTTCACTTTCATTTTGCAAAAACTGCCAAGAACCAGCTAATGAATACTATTATGAGACTAAACACAGAATCATGCACGGAAAAGACAAAAATCATTATAAATACTACAAACATCATTTATTTATATTAAAAGTTAATGTTACCCCTTCTGTTTTCTGGCAGTTTATTTTTCCTACACAATATAAACAAAGCAGCCTCATTGATTTAAAAATGCACCAAGTTTTGTGTGCATGTATATTTCTATCACTCTCTACCTCAGTATGATGTATAATTACAATGTACCAATACAAGTATAACAAATAAAAATAAAGCCGGGCGTGGTGGCGCACACTTGTAATCCCAGTATTTGGGAGACTGAGACCGGAGGATCAGGTTCGCTGCCAGCCTCAGCTACTTAGTGAGGCCCTCAGCAACTTAGAGAGACTCTGTTTCAAAATAAAGAATAAAAAATAGGGGCTGGGGGTAGAGCTCAGAGGTAGAATGCCCCTGGGTTCAATCCCCAGTACCGCAAAAAATAAATTAATAAATACATAAAAAGTATCACTTCTGTGTGTTACTATTTAAAATGTTTCTCTCCCTAATGGGGAACAGATGCCTTGTGATAAGAATGCCCAATCCACAGTACTTTGGGAGGCGGAGACCAGAGGATCCAGGTTCGCGGACAGCCTCAGCGCTCGCTCTCTCTCTCTCTCTCTCTCCCTGTCTCTCTCTCTCTACTTAGTGAGGCCCACCGCAACTTTGTGAGACCCGGTTTAAAAATAAAGTATAAAGAATAGGGCCGGGGGCATAGCGCGGAGGTAGAACGCCTCTGGGTTCAATCCCTAGTACCACAAAAAAAAAAAAAAAGAATGCCCAATCCAGGTCTGATCTGGAATTGAAGGCATATTGAAGGCCCCATTTTAACACATACACCTTTCCATCCTGGTGCTTTGGGTCATGGGAGGAGACATGAGGAGAAGGAAATCTGAGTTAATTCTAGTCTTTCTACTTCTGACTTAGACATGCATGGACCCTCCTGTAGGCCCCCCACCCAACTCCCCTGAGCAACACACCTGTGATCCCAGTACCACCACTCCCAGAATGCAGCGAGAAACAGGACGAGCAGTCGGCAAGCAGCCCGGCTGGCCACTAGTGCTGGGAACACTTGGACCTTGGTATGTCTGAGATTGTCGTGACTGGTCACTCTTCCTGGCCCGGCCTAGCTCAGCCATTTGCTCGCTTGCTCTAGTAACTCTTTCCTGACCCTTTCCATAGCTCTGTGTTTGACCTATTTTCTCTTCTGGCCCTCATCCTGATTTAACCTCTTGCTGGTCTAACCCACTAAATCTGGAGATGTCTCTGTACAGCTGAGCTCTAGAGTCTTCTGACATACAGAACTGAGCCTCAACCCCATCTCCAATACTTTTTTTTTTCCTATTTGAATCCTTAACTGCAAGCAAACTGGCCTACTTTTGAAGCTTTAGATGAACCATTCCATGCTCACCCACAATTTTGTTCTCCCAGAGTCCTTTCCTGTAGGACCCAGTTCACAGTTCTTCTCTGGAGAGGCCTTCTCTAACGTTGTACTCTAGGATAATGACCTCACCTTCAACTGGTGTACTATTCTTATTATCTTCACCAATGATTCACACGTGGATTCCAGAAAACATCGGTCCCTGAGAGACTATCTCAGAGGAGAGCTCCCTCTTGGAGATTTACAGCACAGTTTAGTGTATATATGACTTTCTGAGGTCTTACAGCAAAGAAACTTCTCAAACAATATTGAACCCACGGAACTCCTTTTCCATGTTCTACCTTTTAATAACAATTTGAAAATGCAGATGTCAGGAAAATGAGTCTGCATAAGCCAGAGACATTTCCTACAAGTGACCTTATATTCTAAGGTGTTCTGGAATCCATGTCTTTTCTCCAACTGGTTTTTTTGTTTGTTTATTTATTTATTTATTTATTTATTTTTGCAGTACTGGGGATTGAACCCAGGGGCATTCTACCTCTGAGCTATACCCCCAGCCCTATTTTTTATTCTTTATTTTGAAACGGGGTCTCACTAAGTTGTGAAGGGCCTCACTAAGTAGCTGAGGCTGGCTGCGAACCCGGATCCTCCTGTCTCAGCCTCCCAAGTACTGGGATTACAGTGTGCGCCATCACACCCGCTTCCAACTGGTTTAAATGGTGACAGTTTGGTAGCTCAAGCTAGCTGTGGGCTTTCTCCATTCCTATTGCCATTTTTGTCTGCACACTGTCTATGGCTGCTAAGGTAATGCACAGAAAGCTTGCAGCCAGTGCCTAGCACACAGTAAATATAAAATCTGCTAGCTACTCTCCTTTCGAGGTGGTAGGAGAGAGTGGTTAAGAGTTTAGTCTGTGGAATCACAGACCTCAATATAATTGTGGTGCAGCTCTTACTAGACGGGATGTTAGGTCAAGGACTACGTCTAGTTTGTTCACCAATGCCTGGCACCCACACAGTGCCTGGTACAGACCGTGCAGTCAGTAAGTGCTTATTGAGTGAATTAAGGACAAAGCGATTCTCAAGCCAGGTGATCTTGCCCACTAGGGGACATTGTCTGGAGACAGTTTGGGCTGTCACACTAGCATCTAGTGGGTAAAAGTAAAGGATGCTACTAAACATCCTACAATGTACAAGATAAAGAGTTATCTAGCTAAAACTGTCCTTAGGGCTGAGGTTGAGAAATCCTGCTTTGCAATCAGGCTAATCAGGGATGAATCCGACTACAGATACTCGCTCCTTGGCCTTCAGCAAGCGGTGGGATTTTTCTAAGTCTTAATTTCCTCATCTATAGATTGGAATTCCAATTATATCTTGTAGGGCTGTTGTAAGATAATTATATATACAAGTGAGATAAACTAGGTAATCCATATGGTGTGTTAAACAGAGTGACTGGTGCGTAGAAAGCGTGACCTGAGTACATCTTGCTGTTAACCTTCATCTGGTGTCTCATGCTGATGCTGAGGCCCTGGGGACAGAACCTTGCCTCTCTCGGGGGGCATGGTACCCTTCCCGGAGCGAGCACTCTCATCAGAACAGCCCCTGCACCCCCACTTCTGTTTACTGGACGCTCAGGATTCGTTTCTGTGCTCACCAGGGGCTCGATAGTGAAAACGTGATTCAAGAAGAGCATTGTGTCTTCCTGGACCAGCTTCCTCTGATTCTCGAAGGTGCGGGAGAGGATGGAGAGGCGTTCTCGAAGTGATGGATCAACGATGCACTCCTCGAGAAATGCATCGGTCTCCTGTTTTTCCTCTTTGCATAGATCATCACAGACCCTAAAGAAAAGACAGGAAATGTCAACTTCATTTTTATACTTCCCTGGAGAACTCTGGACAGAGGTCCCCCTCCACTCCCTCTTCCTAGAAATGTCCTCATCCCTCACCCTGGGGTGGTCTCTCCTTGCCCTGGGTCCATAACATACCAGCCGGGTTACCTTTTCCTCAGTTCTTAGACCTTTGAAAGGCTCAGTTTGCTCATCTTTTGTCACCTCCTTCAAGAAGTCCTCCTGGGATTCCCTACCCAATGCCCATTTGTTTACTCCTAAGCCCTTATGTGTCTGGACAGATATTTTCCTTTAGGTATTTGTGCTTTCTGGGCTGCTTGTAAAATATTTAACATCTGCCCTGCCTCTCATACTGCACGGATGATTTTTTTTTTTCTGTTCAACTTGCTTAGCTTTACTTCTTTCTTAGCTGTTAGCTACCTTGGGAACAGAATCTGGAGCCAGAAAACACCAGGTTTAGATACTGATTTTACAATCTATTTACTAGCTCTGTGACTTTGGGAATTACACGATTCCTCTAAGCCTTGGTGTCTGCCCCTATAAAACAGAGATCATAGGAGCAGAGGTCCTCCATCAAAGCGATGAGGGTTAAATGTGAATCAGGGCCCGGAGCAGTTCCTGGGACAAAGCAGATGCTCGGTCAATACTAGTTTTCTCCCTGTGTCAACCACAGGCAATTCTCGTGCTGCCAAGCTTAGAAAATGCTCCCGCTACACCTTTTCTCTCTCTTTCTAGCTCTTACTATCCATCACGGTTGGTCAGAAAGGCAGCCACAACCTTTCTCTCATTGCTCTGTTCGCATTTCACCTGGACTCTGCAGACTGGCTGCATCTCCTCCCAGGACATCCTAAACCACATTCCCAGCATTACGCTGCCATCACCAATGGCCGGAGACAAATAGGCAGCAGGTGAGTGCCAAGTGGGAGCCTGGGCTCTCTGAATTGCTGTCCCAGGCCCAACTCATTTTCTAAAGGACTTCATGCAAACCAGAGGCTCAGTATTGCCGTATAGCTCTTTTTAATAAAGTCAGCGTTCAGAGTCCTTGGGTCACATAAGGAAGTCAAAGAAATGGGTTCAGCGTGTTCTGGTTCCGAGGAAGAAAGCCATTCTGCAAGGCTTTCCTCTGCAACGCCGGGTGGGAAGCAGTGTCCAAGGCAACCAGCAGCAGTCCTTCTCTACCACTGGGCAGAGCAGGGCGAATTAAATACAGCTCAGAATGAAAGGAATCCATTTCCTCTTGTTATTTGATATCTATCGGAAAGATTTATAAATTAAACACCCTTTGAAACAATAAATTCCACTTGCAGGAATAAATCCCCAAGAAACAATCACGGATATAAACAAAGGTCTATAAAGGAGTTCATTAAAGTGCTGGGATAAAAACAGACCAAATAATGTTATGTGCATATGTGAATGTATCACTATGAATCTTGCTATTATGTACAATTATAATGCACCGATTAAAAATGTCAAAAATGCTGGCATGAATCCAAATAAAGTGGGTAAATTTGATATAAGATATTCAAAGATTGGTTGAGCAAATAATGGGAATCATAAACATCACAGTTACTGGATACTTACCAAACCCTGTGCATGTATCACATGATTTAATACTAATAACCACTATATGAGGTAATTACTATGGTGCGCACCATTCCCATTTTATAGATGTGAAGCCGGGGCTTAGAATGGTTAAGAATCTTGCCTCAGGTCACAGAGAGGAAAGATGGGGCCTGAAATTCGAGCTGGGTCTTTTGTAGTTTGAATCCCCTAGTGTTAGTCAACATGTTACACTGCCTTCTATGATGCGCTTTTATTAATGGGGTAATAAGCTAAACGGCTACTAAAATGTGATTAAAGAAGGCTATTTAACAGCATTTTCATGCGTTGGAAATACCTTAACAATGAAAAAGCAGGTTATAAGATGTATAGCGTAATGCCAATTTTGTAATAAAAATGCAAAAGCAAAGAAAAATAACACACATGGTGGAAAAGAATAGATCTAGAGATACCAAAATATTCATAGTGGTTTCATCTGGGTTGTAAGATTAGAATTGACTTTTGCTTTCTTTTTGCTTATCTTTATTTTCTACATTTTATTAGTTCACAATGTGTTTCTTTTGGAAATGGAAAAGTCATTTTTAAAATTAAAGGTTAGCAGATTCTCAGATTGAAGCACTATAAACCTTTTCCATTTGACATGCAAACACTGGGCCAAGTCCATGCCGCCTTCACTGGGCAAGGCGTAGGGGAGCGTGGCGCGGGGGGCCATGGGGAGTGGCCCGTAGTAGCCAGAAACAATGGGCTAGCTACGCACAGAGCAACAGGAAGGGGTCTTAGAACACAGAGCCCAGGGAGAAAGGAGAAAACAATGCAAAATGTGACATCTATCTATCTATCTATCTATCTATCTATCTATCATCTATCTATCTATCTTCATCATCATCATCATCATCAGCAGCATCATCTATGTATATTTTAAAGCAACAGACATTTTGCAAGAAAAGATACACACAAAAAGACATAAACATATTAGAATGCTGTCTTTCTTGGGTGGGGGTGTTAATGGGAGTAGGATGTGAGATGTAAAAAAATAAATAAAACATCTCATGTGGACCAAGGATAACAATATCCATGAATAGGGGAGTATGATTACCTTAACCCTCACATCAGAAAACAGAGCACAGAATGAAAATTGCCCAGTGCTGCTCTTCTCCCATGCCCTTGGGACTCTGAATCAGGAACAGCCAGTATAAGATGGAGGGGAGGGAGGGAGGTAGCAGATGTCTTCCTCTTTGCCCTCTGGTGGCGAACTGGAGCCATGGCTGGCAGTCTAAGGAGAGGCTGTGCTGTAATACGTTTTCCTCTGGCCTGACTCCAGGGGCTGCCGCAGACCACAGTCTATGGCTTCGCTCTCAATAGTCATGGTTTCTTGCACCTAGAGGTGGTTTCTGTTTATGGATAAGGACACCTCTCGTCCAGCCTCATCTTTCAGTAAAACCACGAACCTAACCCATTTTACAGGTCTGGTGGCCACCAACACCCATCCCCTTCTGCCATCAAGTACAGGCTAGCCTATGGACTCTAGCCAACAGGGAGGACCTGTGTCTCAGTGTAGCAGGGTTGAACCAGCGACCTCCCTCACCTGGGTGCACTTGAGACCTGCACCCTGCTCCCTTGCAGCACCCACAAGAGGTGGTCACTGGATGCTGAGGAGATTATAAACTAAGAGCCATGGCTTGCAGAGCTAGGAAAAATACCCCCATGTCCACACTTGGCATGTGACAAATGGCACCTTCAAATGAACCATGTGACCCCAGACGATGGGCAATGCTGTGATGACTGCTATAAACTGAGGACTAGAGGTCCTCTTCCTGTTTACCAGGCACCACTTAAATCTTTACATTTTTGTAAAGCGAAGGGGCCTCCAAACACAACTGAGATTTAATTTATCATAATCCAGGTAGCAGATTCAAATCCCAATTAAAACTTGATTTATCTATCTAGAGAAAGATGCCACTTCTTAAACCTGGATGTTGTGGAATCAACCCATGCCGACCACTTGGCGGGGGCTCCGTTTTTAGATCTTATATAGGAAAAAAATCTAGAATCAGAGCCACCTGCTCTTGAGGTAATGGCTGTGACCTTGCTGGAGAAATGAGGAGCAGGAGTCCTGACATGCCCATGCTGAGCCCGGAACCGGAAGCGTGAGGAGAATGACTGGGCAGGAATCTTGCTGAGTGTTTTAAAATCCCTCGGGACAAGGTTGAGGAAGAAAGGGAGCATGAACACAGCCTCCAATTCTGAAGAGATTAATTTCCTTGCCTGTTCCAGAAAAACATCCGGAAAGAATGAGGATGAAAAGGTAATTTTTTTTAAAGGTCCCTATTTCTGATTCTGAAGTGTAAAAAATAGAAGGAAAACAATCTTTAAAGCCCAGAACTTCTTCCTAAAGGAGGGACAGCTGCATTTCCATAGTCTGGAGTCTGGGGATGGCGCTGGGTTCCCAAATCTGGACATTTGGGAGGCGGAGACCGGAGGATCCGGGTTTGCGGCCAGCCTCAGCTAGCTCTCTCTCTCTCTCTCTCTCTCTCTCTCTCTCTCTCTACTTACTTAGTGAGGCCCTCTGCAACTTCGTGAGACCCGGTTTCAAAATAAAGTATAAAAAATAGGGCCGGGGGTGTAGCGTGGAGGTAGAACGCCCCTGGGTTCAATCCCCGGTACCACAAAAAAAAAAAAAAGGAAAAATCTGGACATGTGTCCTAAAGTTTACACCAACACAATGGGGTAGGTAGACAGCAAGGTCAGTCTTCAGAGAATGGAAATGTCAGAAAGGAACAGGCTTCCTGGAGCTGAAATCCCTCCACTGGGAGAAGAGCTGCCCAAGTCCCCACTTATCAAGATGCTGGTGGACAAGAAGCCATATTGATTAGAACAGGAGTGGAGGACATCCATTGAAATGACTATTAGCATTCTCCAAGTCACCCGTGAGCACGTTTCAGCACCTGTAGCTGATTCCTCGGGACCAGGTTCAAGCCACGTCAGAAGCGGGGAGCCTCCTCTAAAAGTTTACACCAAAGTTAAACCCTGGGTCCTCGGGGTGCTGAAGAGGGAAATATTCTAGTCTTTGGAAATGTGCACCCGCTCATTTAGAACAGGTTCTCTCTGTTCCGAGATCAGGACCAGAGTGGACCTTTCCACATTTTTCACTACAGAGGCTGCTGAAGGAAAGGGAGAAAAGGAAGAAGCTGCCGATCATTGTGAGCAAGAGAGTCACACAGACAAAGGATTCCGCCCACGCCTTGCCAGGAAGCTCGAGAGAGGGTGCATCCCATCAGCCAAAGACCTTGCTGGGGCTGCCCATGAGCAAGCTGAAGAACATTCTGCTTTTTGGTTGCCGATGTGTGGACTGGGACACAACCTGAAATTCTGGGATGTGGAGGAGGAGGAGGCCTGCACCCATTGCAGGAGCACCTCCACCTGCAGAGGGACAGCTATGCAGACAGGAATCAATGTTCATAAGATGCAAACAGCTCTGCATTTGTCTTGCTTTTAAGAGGATGGACACTGCATGGCAGCTACTTCAAAGACAAGAATCCATGGCTAACAATATGAAAGTTGAGGCATGCTTGTCAAGGAACAAGAGAGGGAAGAGAGAGAGGAGCCCACTCTTGGTCAAATAAGAAACCAAGCATAAATGGTCTCCATTCCCCCTGGCACTCAGGAAAGGGGAAGGTGGATAGAATCTACTTTTTTTTTTTTTTGCTGGAGAATGAACCCAGGGGCATTCTATCTCTAAGCTACACCCCCAGCCCTATTTTATTTTATTTTTTATTTGAAAACAGGATCTCGCTAAGTTTCTGAGGCTGGACTTGAACCTGGGATCCTCCTGTCTCAGCCTCCCAAGTACTGGGATTATAGGCATGCACCACCACACCCAGCCTCAATAGACTCTTTAGTTAGATAAACCAATCCAGTCTGGGAACCATGAGTTAGTTATGTTGCTACCTGTCGCCCGAAGTGAAAGTGAGGGTATTCTTATTCAGCCATCCAGAGCCACGTTTTCAGGTGCATTGTTGAAGGGGGGCATGATCCTAAATGATAACGTCAGGCTCCCAATCATGGTCATGAAAATACTATGCTATACTGTCCCCTTGTTACAAAAAAAAATTGCTAGGTGAGACCATAGAAAGAACAAGAGAGATAATAAAAGATAATACAAGAGAAAAGGAAGATTAAGAATAATAGATAATATTAAAGAGAGAGGGGTGTGTTGAGGGATGTGAAGTGGGGGGTGGGATACCCATCCGCGTATCTATCCACATATAGCTGGGATTATATCTGCTATCATCTAGCATCTCTGATAACCACGGGCTTTAATTATTCATGAGTTTAACTGCTGAAATTAACTTCCTTGTTGGGAGCAGTGGCGCACACTCGTAATCCCCGTACTTGGGAGGCTGAGACAGGAGGATTGCAGGTTCAAGGCTAGCCTCAGCAACATAGTGAGACCCTGTTTCAAAACCCAAAAAATAAAAAGGGCTGGGGTGGAGCTTGGATGCAGAATGCCTCTGGGTTCAATCCCCAGTACCAAAAAAAAAAAAAAGGAATTTAACTTCCTTCAAATGTTTCTTGGACATTGGCATCAATCACACACTCTACACACACTCCAACACGCAGACATGGTTGAAACGGGGGCTGGCTTTCTCCCCCTTCTAATGTGTACTCATTCTCCCCAAAAAGTTAAGCCCGTAGGACAAGCATGATGTTGAAACACCACTTTTCTGCTGTTTCACTATTCCTATCTGTACCCGCTCTCTCAATTCTAATATGTTTGGGCCATTTTTTTTTTTGTACTGGGGCTTGAACCCAGGGGTATTCTACCTCTGAGCTATACCCCCAGCCCTATTTATTTATTTATTTATTTATTTGTCTTGAAACAGGGTCTCACTAAATTGCTGATGCTGGCCTCGAACCTGCGATCCTCCTGTCTCAGCCTCCCAAGTTCTGGGATTACAGGCGTGCGCCACCACACCCAGCTATGTTTGCACCATTGTGACTGTGTGTCAGCACCATCAGCTGGGGAGTCAGAACAGCATGAGCTGTTTCTTCTTGATTATTAAACCACCGACATTTCTATAGCATGAAGCCAAATGAAACTTTTCGGCAAGAAAGGTTTTTCTTCTTTCCCTTTTTAAAGACAGCGCAGTGGCTATCCTGTGATTAGGGTTTATTGTTTGAATGACAAAGCTCTGGCCCACTGAGCCCTGTCATTTCCATAGCTCCTTCTGATTCAATTAGGGACAGCACACTGGGGGATTTCTGCCTGGTTTCCACAGACCTAAGACTTTTATTTTTATCCCCTACTAACTTGGTTTTAAACAAAGCTTTGAAGCTTCCTGGGGCTAATCTTTAATGAAAATGGAGAGGTGAATAAAAAAGGCTGAAATAAATTCCATCGGAAGCAGCAAAAGTGTTAATTCAGGGAAGCTGGAAGGAGATAAAAATGAAAATAGTTTTAAAGTGGCGAGGATGGATTCGGTAAAAAGAAATATTCAAAATTGAACAGTGACGAGATTAGTTAGAACAGTTTGCTTCTACATTTTATTAATTTGCTCCACTGCCTCAAGTATCATTTTTAAAAGGAGAATATTAAAGATACCACTAAGAAATCATTATTAAATTATATGGTTTAATGCAACTAAAACCAAGAATATAAAAATCATTATATCTAAGCTCTTCGTTTTCCTCATTTTTCCTATTTTTTTGAACTATCTTTTTTTTTCTTTGGTAGTACTGGGAAATCAGCACAGGGGCATTCTACCTCCGAGTTACAAACTCAGCTCCTTTTTAATTTTTTATTTTGAAACAGGGTCTCTCTAGGTTGCTGAGAGTCTCACTAAGTTGCTGAGGCTGTCCTCGAATCTGCAATCTTCCTGTGTCAGCCTCCCAAGTATTGGGATTACAGGCGTTTGCTACCATGGCCGGCTCTGGAACTATCTTTTCGCTGAAAAAACATTATGTGATGTCAACCTGAAACAGATTATTTTTAGAATCTCTTTGAAAGCTGATCAATCTGGTCAGGGTTATGAAAAGTAATAAAGACATGTAGATTCGTTTTGAAAGGATAGTAAAGAATGACATATTTGTTCTTTAAAATCTAGGCGTTCCATCTGCCAAATTATAACCGGGTTAAGATGAACTGAGAATGGACAATATTCTGTTTTACACAGCTCAGCACAGGTTTTATTTTTTTAATTAATTAATTTATTTTTGCAGTACTGGGGATTGAACCCAGGAGCATTCTACCTCCGAGCTCCACCCCCAGCCCTATTTTTTATTCTTTATTTTTTTAAATTAAAAAAAATTTTTTTGGCAGTACCGGGGATTGAACCCAGGGGCATTCTACTTCTGAGCTACACCCCCGGCCCTATTTTTTATTTTATTTTTTTTGCGGTACCAGGGATTGAACGCAGGGGTGTTCTACCTCCGCGCTACACCCCCGGCCCTATTTTTTATACTTTATTTTTGAAACCGGGTCTCACGAAGTTGCAGAGGGCCTCACTAAGCAGAGAGAGAGAGAGAGAGAGAGAG
>PVJS01041186.1:0-18073 GCA_004027185.1 Glis glis
GGGAAGCGGGGGGAGGGACACCAAGAGCTGTGTGCATGTATGTTAACACCAAACTGATACTCATTGTGAAGTGAGACTACAATGCACCAATAAAAATAAATAAATAAATAAATAAAATAAAAATGTGTGTGTGTGTGTGTGTGTGTGTGTGTGTGTGTGTTCCAATTAGTACTGTCCTCCACCTATGCAAAGAAACTCCAAGCCAGTGTTGTGCAATCATAGTGTTTCACTAGCATCAACTGGGGGTGAGGTGAGGCACTTTTGCAAAGAACAATGCTCAGATCCTCCCCAGATCAATTTAAACAACCCCAAGAGATGCAGCCCAGGCATTACTATGTTTAAAACTCCCCAAGCTCATGAATCCTGTGACCCTTAATTTATGGGGGGGAAAAGCTGAAGCCGAGTTTACCATGTATACTGGGAGAGAGGAGCTGATTCTTTGCAAATGCCTAGTCCTACCTGCCTGTCTGCAGGGACCCCCAAGGTAACACATCGAGTGGGAAGAACCTATTCCTGAGAGTAGTTTTGAGCCTTGACAAACAGCCTCAGCTCATCCTTTGCACAGTTGGATTGGATGTCATGCACAGTTTCCAGAATAAGAAGCTATGGGGCAAATGTGTTATAAAACCCCGTTTGAAAGCCACTTAGACCACTCATCCAAACTCTGCTAGTGGAAGTCTCTCTAGTAATAACGTTCTGCTTGGAGATGTTTACTGGGGGTTCAAAATATAAAATGGAGAGCATTATAAGTTCGGGGACTTCAAAATGCTTAAGTTCTGTAGGAACTAAATAGAGTGACGATGACCTAGACGAATCACCAAAACCCAATGGTTCTGAGGCTGCAGGGAAGGGTATGACCTTGGCTCTCGTGCCCTCTGAACCCTTGAAAACAGGAAGCGCTGGGATAGATCCTACCTTCGGGGAATAATAAATCTCATAAAGCAACACATCAGAAACGTTAACACAGAGGCTGAATCTGGTAGAAGGGCAGGAAAAGGGTACGCTAAAGAAAATCAGATGACTCCTGGTGGCAATTTAAAGTTCAATGACTTTGAACTTCTCTTTGCTTTAGATTTCCATCTCTATCTACTTGGAACAATTTAACAGCCTCCAGTTTTAAGTTTAATGTGTTAAAAATAAAAACCAATTTGAGGCACAGATATCATATCACATTTTGGACAGCTTAGCTAGGTCTTGAGCTGAAGGGCACAACTCGTGGGTCATTCTGCCGGAGGGTGGCCGAGCCACAGACTTTTAAAAAAGTTCCTTATCGTCAATATTGAGGATTAATGGTCCTTCCCTAGTTACTGTGGCTATTCTTCATTCTCCAGTTTTCTTCCCTGAGCTTTCTTATCTAACCCCTAACTAGCCAGAGGGATGGTACAAATGGGGACCCATGGTTAAGCACCCACTGTAATAGAATTCACACACACACACACACACACACACACACACACAATCTCTGGCTGACAGTGAGTTAAAATTTTAACAAGAAAAAAGCAGTGATCGCAGAGGCAAATAGTGATTGAAAAGATATGTGTTTGAGGGCTGCATATTTATGTAAACCATTTCCAAGCCTTTCTGAGTGGCAGTAGGAAGTGAATGAGTAGCAGATTGATTTCTAGCTGGATAGATAACAAACATGTAGGTGGCTAGTGGGATAGAAGGAATGTTAGCTTAGCAATAACTTGCCCAAAGAAAATATATCTTCATTTCCCTTCTAATTTAGAAAGCAAAACATTGTTTTTTCAATTGAATGACTCAGAATTTCATATAACAAAAGACGTGGTGAGCCATGAAATTTGTCCTCAAGGTAACTAATTACACATCATAACCATGTTTGTAATGAGTATTGATTAATCTATACCCTGGGCAAGCTGTAGCCCGGTCTCTAGCATCCAACTTTAATACTGGTTTCCATGACATTTGGAGGCATGTACCATCAGAACCAAAACGTTAAAGTCCCTTCCAGGCCTCATTGAATGCAGCAATATTGAAGTTCTACAGTACGGCCAGTGCAACTTTTACTGCATCGTTGAATGAGGGAGAAGGCAGCATGTCACCTCTTCCTGCTCTTCCTGGGGCTCCCAGCTGTGGCTCAGGAAACTACACAAAACCCTTAATTGGGTTTCCATGTGCCCCATTCCTTAAACTCCTGTCTTCCCGCACCTCCCCTCAGGGTTTCTGTCCCACGTGCATGTGATCCCTGGCCATATGCAGAGGGTTCCGACTCAGGGCCCGCATGCTCCCTGGTGCCTCTTAGCATACTCTGCTCTCATTATTCCAAGGTACCTGCTCACCCCATCATCCAGAAACAAGGTACCTGAAGGTCGCATTTCTGTCATGCATTGGCACTTTCAGGACTGGACATTATGAAGGATTTGAAGTTGTTTGTGTGTGTGTGTGTGTGTGTGTGTGTGTGTGTGTGTCTTTATAAGAGTTCCTTTGTAAACAGTTTTGCAATTACATCTACTTCCCTGACATGGCAATACTCACATGATTACGATTTAGCCCAAACATCATGAAATCTGAACGACTGTAAAACTCATGCCTCCAGCTACCTGCATATGAGAGAGATGCTGAGCAAGCCCTTGAAGTCACACTAAGTTAAACCCACTCTACAGTCATGACGCTTCTATGTCTAGTGTCTCCTTAGGTATTAGAACATATCAAATATTAGCCAATGCTTCTGTTGTAAGACCTTGCTTGCCTTTAATGACATAAGGAATCTGATCACTTACTCATGACCAGAGGAGCCAAGGTTTGGGTTAAAGCTGTGTCCTGAGCCACAACGTTGAACCCCAAAGCGTACCTTCTAAATTGCAAGTGAGACAAACAGAAAATGACCTGCTTTCCTTTGCTTGTATTTAGGATTTTTGCTGTCAACAAAGCATTTCCTCCAAAATAAAAGGATACATTTTTAAACAATTTTCTTAGTTTATGTTTTCTCTTGTACCTGGCTTCTAGAGAGAAAATAAGAAACAAAAGGGACTTCCGATAAATGAGGAGAGAGACCAGTAGAATAGTGGAAGGAGATTGGTGGAGGGAGGTGAGGAGGTGAAAGGGGAGACTTAATGAAGGCAACAGTTCAAATAATGCTATGTTCATATGTGAAGTTATCAATACCCAGTTCAATACTATGTACAGGGAGGGGGAGGGAGTGGAGTGGGACCAGGAGGGAAACACACCAAGCGCTACATGCGTGTTTGTTTGTATCCCTGTGAACCTCATTATAGTGTAAAATTACAATGTGTCAATAAAAATATTTTAATAAAAACATCTTAACCATTCCCGTACATGAATAATGAGTACATACACTTTTGAAATATTTTCCTCCCTGCACCTGCTTTTGGTAAGACTATTCCTCCTGTCATTGCCACCGCCCACCAGAGGATCTATGAAAAACCCAGGGAATTCCAGCGGAGACATGTTCTCCTCCTACTATGATCCCTGCCCACTACCGAGGCACAGTTCCACCTTCCCCTAAGGAAGCATTTACACCTTACACACCTGGTTCTTCATGACTGCAGTCCCACTAATTGTCTGAGCCTCCAGGATACCTACCATTGCCTGGACTCATCACTCAAAGGCTCTGAGCAACCAGTGGACTACCTCCGTAATCCATCTTTCTCCCTCCCAGCCTTCCCTTTCCTTCTTCATCCCATGGTCGGCTGGTAGCAAAGTCCCCTTGTACCCATCGCCTGCCCTTCTTTTTATATCTTCTTGCTCTGATGCCCAGTGACTCTGAGGACACCCGCCCCAAGCGGCATCTCTTTCATTTCCCCTCCCCTTCCCAACCCATGACACTGGCCCCTGGAGGTGTAGTGGGCACCCTCCTTACTCCGCATTGCTCTTTGGAGAAGTTTCCCTTCTCTCCTCCCTCAAGACACCCCAGCATCGGTGAGGTACCCCCATTCCAACAGCCTCTGATCCTTGCAGGATCTCCAGTCCACTGACTGATTCCCACTCTCCCTCCCCTCCTTCACGAATTCCTTCTCCTCTCTGCCCAGTCTTTGTGGGCTGCCATGACTTTCCCTTGTCCCTGTCCTCCAAGTTACTTGCCAGATACCCTCCATCCAACTTTGCCCCCTCCACACCTGTTTCAGAATAGCTGGATGTGGCTGGAGAAAAGTGAACAGCCATGACAATTAGTGACCTCATTTCAGATTCATTGCCACACACCTCAAGTGGTGTCCCAGCACCCCGGCACCCACCCTGGCTGCCCAACCACCTGACCACAGCCACCGGGCTCCCCACGTACCTGCGGGACCATTCCACACTTGTCTTCTTTCTCCCTTCCCTTCCTCTCTCCTCTTCTGTTCTCTAAACTCCAACCCATCCTTACATTCAGTAGATGATGTCACTTCTCATTGTCCCTGAGAAAACATGACAGAACAAGAGAGAATGTCCTCACCCTCCTGTCTCCACATCTCGCCATGTCCTCACTGTCTGTGGCTGGAGAGCCTGTCTGGCCTCCCTCTGTTCCTGTGGCCAGTGACCCCTTTGTTCACTGAATCCTATCCCATTTCCTCCTGGGATGTTTCCCTCTCTCTCCCACATCACCAGTTTTCTTCTCCATGATGTTGAATCATCCCCATCAGCAAGCAAAATGCCGCAGTATCTTCCAGGGGATCTATTAAAACACCTCCCGATCCCACACTCTCTTCAGGCCCCATTTCTCTTGCTCCCCTTTACAGTAGAATTTTGTCAGAGGCTCTCTGAACTCTCTGGCTCACCTTCACTAGTTCACATTATCTTTGGAGCCCGCTTGAGCTAGACATTTGCAACCTGGTCAAAGAAAGTACTTTTGTCCCATCACGATGGCTTCCATCTTTCCAGGAACAATGGAGGTGCTTGGTCCTCCTTAGGATGTGACTGATCTTTGTGCGTCTGCTCTCTTAGTCTTTCTTGATATCACACCTGCCTCCTTCTCCTAGCTCACACTGTTCCTTTTCAATCTCCTCAGAAGCTGCAACTCTTTGTACCATCTGAGTCCCAGGGCTCACTCAGCCTCTGTCTTCTGTTTCCTTTTATTTGCAGTCACCCACATGACCCCATCCATCTCTTACTTTGAATCATATCTATATGCTGAACTCCAATTTTTATCTCTAGCCCTGGCATTGCTCCCGAGATGTGGATTTGCAGATTCTGCTTCTTTTTCTATCCTCTTCCATCTCTAGGACATGTCCCCAGGTAGTCTTGGTGTCCCCTCCTAAACTGCTTCTCACCCAAAGTTCAGTCTCAGTAAATGGCACCTCTGGTCCCCTGTGGCACATACCAGAAGCATTGGGCTTGATTTCCGTGTCCCACACCTGAAGACAAGTCATCAGCAGATCCTCCAGCCAAATGCAAACCTTCTGCTTCTGCCACCAGCCCCCCACATGTGTCAGTGAGGCTTGTCCCTGTCCCTGGTGGCATCTCTACCACTCCTCTACACTCTCCAAGCTGTGCTCAGCATGCAGAAGGCTTCTTGCCTTCCTGGTCCCCTTGCTCATTGCCCTCAGTCATAGGAGCCTCTTGTTCTCAAAGGAGTTGAACTGCTTCCACCTAGCACCTTCCCATGGCTTGGAAGCCCCGCCATGCCCGTAGTCTGGCTCCTTGTTACTGTCCATGTCCCTGCTATGGTGTTAACTCTCCAGAGAACTTCCCTGACCACACTCCTCACTCTGTGCCTCTCTTCCCTAACCCTGCTTCATTTTCTCTCCCAAGTACTTATAAGTACATCAAGTATTAATATTAATATATATGTTTTTTGGGTACTGGGGATCAAAACCAGGATCATTCTACCTCCAAGATGTGCCCTCAGCTCTCTGCTCTCTTTTACTTTTTATTTTGAAGCAATATCTCACTAAGTTGCTGAGGCTGGCCTTGAACCTGCAATCCTCCTGTCTCAGCCATCCAATACTGGGATTACAGACGTTCACCACCATGTCTAGCCAATATTAATATGTTTAACTTGCTTACTTTTCGACTTTGGGTGGCCTCTTGACTTTGGAAGGCTCAAGTTCCTCCTCTGTAGAACAGGGATTTTAATAGCATCCAGTTCTTGGTATTGTGGGAGAATCCTGCCACCTAGTAAGTACCCAGAAGTGCTAGGTGGTATCATTTAAAATAATATACTTCTAATCTGGGCTTCATCCTACCAGTCGAGCAGGACAGAAATAATGAAAATTAGGTAAACAAAGAAACACAGATATTGAAAATGAGAATGAATTTGGTTCTTTATTAATATTGTCAATGGTTCTTTGTAAGCATTGAATCCCTTAAAAGTCTAAACATTATTCTAAATAAAAGCTTAAAAGAGTTGGAAACAGTTGTCTCTGAGAATCAGGAGTGGGGTAGGTGCTTGCTCTTCTTTGTTATACTGTCAATGCTGTTTGATACATTGCTTTGATAGGAATATAATTGAATTTAAAAGGAAAGGCTAGACAGAAGCGGTGACAGGCTAACAGGAGCTCTCTGGGGTGGGGAGGACAGAATCATCAGCTGTTTTTATGCTTCTCTATGCTTTTTAATTTCTTCTTTATGCTTTGCAAATTTACAAAATGATCCAGTATATATTCATATAGTTTTCAGAATAAATAAATTGTATATGTGTTTTTCCTATATTAACTTGATAATGGAAGGCTAATGTAGGCTTGGTAGGATGCACTGTGAATATGCTCCAAATTGAGAAATGGGACCCCTGGGGCCCTCCAGAGAATGTAGCAGTCCAGTGCAGATACTTCGCAGCAGCCAGCTGGCCAAGGCTTGAGATAGGCAGGGTATTCTCATTCCTCACAGATTGGTCCCAAGAACAAAAGACACTTTGGGGAGATTTGGAGGTGGTTGGAGAGGAGGCAGGTAGGGCTGGAGCCAGGTAAGCAAAGGATAGTCATTTTCAGGGTCATCTGACATTCTGAGCATCATATTTGCATTTAATAAAAGCCTCTGGCCAAACCAAGTTTGCAAAGAGACCATTTATTCCACGTGTGGGAAAGAAAGCAGGCACTAAAAGCAGGCCCAACCAGCCAGGCTGTCTGGAGGAGGAGGAGGTGTGTGTTAACCTTGAGGGTGGCCATGAGCTCTGTAATCTCTTTTGACATCCCATAGAAATGTTTTGCAAATTCAAATGCTTGGAACTTGGAAATGTCTCGAGGTGAAGAATCATTTTGCCTTCCCTGTGTAATAGGAGCACGCTGTCTTTTGCAGGATGGATGGTCACAATATCACTTTGTAGCCTCATCTTCAACCATCGAGAGGGATCGGCAAAGGCCCTACTCCTCCTCCCGCACGCCCTCCATCTCCCCTGTGCGCGTGTCTCCCAACAACCGCTCAGGTAAGAGGCTACCCAGGGCCAGCCCAGGCCTTGGATTCCCCCTGAGCAGAGACGCTCATTCCCAGCCCCTCAGCTGAGACCCACCCAGAAGGGAACCGTCCTGATTCATACTTTGGCTAGAAATATGCAATGAAACTGTTTAGTGTGCTGGCAACTTGGTGTTATGCATACACAGACTCAGAGCAGATTTCTCTAACAGGTTTAATATGCAAGAAATGCCTCCCATGAACCTGCATTCAGTGGGGAGCAAGCATAAGCAAAAATGTCAAGAGTTTGCACATTAGGACTTTCCATGGACAATTTTTTGAATCTTAAAAATTTGAGCTACATTTTCTTTATTGTCATTGGGATAACAGAGTAGAGAAGGTAAAATATGCTGTATACATTTGACATATGCCATTGAGGGTTTCATAACTATTCCATATCCAATTAGCTTTTTATTATAACCTGCAAATCATTGATAAACTTTTGTAACTAAATTTAACTTGTAAGTCATTCCATTTAATTTTCTATTTTTGTCACATTCCTATTGCCTAAGTTTTGAGCTTAATTTTTTATTTGTAAAAACACTTTATTTTACACCACGTTGCAGTTATTTTTAGTGATGCCCTAGATTAGAGGAAAAGATGAAAGGTAAACTATGAACACATCGTTTAGTAATATAATGCCATAGGTTTTATTGACTACTCAAAAGTGTAAGTTTTTAAAACTTTTCTTTCAATTATTTCTGCATTTTGATTTTGTTCAGAGAACGAAGGATGGATAAAGAGGTCTGTGCACCCACACGTGCCCAGCTATCTAGGCTTTTATTTGTGATAACTTTGTGCTGACTCTTCCCTGATCTTCCCCTACTGAGGAAATCATATTTTCCACAACAGTATCCCAGAGACATCAGGAGAAAATACTGCTCGGCAAAGTGACCTCTCTGCCCCTGAGAACAATTGTTGTCAAACTTTACAACAGACTTGACTGTCAGAATGATGAGGAAAATCAGAAATGAATGGAGGGCTTTAGAATGAAATAAATCCCCCTTCTCTGGGGCGATGAAAGCCTGCCTGGTGAGGGTGTTATTTCTCCTTAAGATATTTAGACCAATCCTAGATGAGAATCAGGAGCCACTCTGTGACTGAGGACACTTCCACCTGACATAGAAGCATGGAGGTGGCCTCTTTGACTTCTCATGCCACCATCTGGCAGGCTGGAAGAGATAAGGGATGCTGAATCTAGGAGCATATGGGGGGGTGCTTCTTTTAAAAAGCTCTGTTAAAAACTACAGTGAACCAATCAGCATTAGGAAGATGAAATGATACAAAAGATCAGATGGCGCCGGGATGTAGAAGCAGCCCTGTCTGGGAGCAGGCAGGCATGGGGATTTACAGGCACAACAGGGATGGGGCTTGCAGGTATTCAGAGAGTGCCTCACCTTGGTATTTCCTAGGCCAGGCACATCGAGACACCTAATAAACACTTGTTTGCGTGATTTGATTTTTCCCAGCGCTTAATCCTGATTTACTGGAGACTCAAAGCCCCGCCACGTGTGAGGTCTCAGGAGATAATTACACACATGACGTGGTTTAATGAACACCACCATCTGTGCAGTATTAGACTCTAATTTTAAACGCTTTGGTCAAAAGGCTCCAAAAGATTGTCCCTTCATGCTTGCATGGCAGTAACCCCTGAAAGGCCAGCCTCTGTGCAGGAAGACCCAGAAGCAAAAGCGCATGGGCAGGAAAGGGACCTCTCTGGTAATGAAAAGAAGAGAGAAAACCAGAAATGAATGGGGGACGTTAGACTGAGCAGAGCGAGCAGAAAAGAGAAAAGGGGCCAGAAGGAGGAGGTGAACAAGACCCCAGCAGCTGATATTCTGAGAAGAGCAAGAAATGGACAAAGCATAGCCGAGTTAGGGGGCTTGTTAGGGCCTCAGTGGTTCTTGTAGAGGTTCCCCTTTAAGCTTCAGAACCCCAAGTATTAATATAATGCAGTATCCCCTCACATCCCCCGAGAGTCCCCATCTGGAGCAGAGATGGCCAGTGTCCCAGGCCTGTCCCGTCCTCTTGCCCTGCCAGCCTCTCTCCCTTTGTTGCAGAACTGGGGCATCCTCGCCTCCATCTGCGTAGGCTCACAGTGTGGCGAGGTGCTGCAGCACCAGGTCACATCACTGCAATTCCAGATGTGTGAGGAGTGATGAGGGGACCACAGGCTAATGCAGCAGATGTGGTTTTCTTCCCTACCGCACACTGGATTTATACCCAGCCCAACTGGTGCTAGGTGGGCTCAAGCATAAGTGTTTCAAAACAAGTCCAGGTAATTCATTGTAAAGCGCAGGCAGGAACGGAAACCTGGATGGGTTTCGGGAGCTGAGCAGTGAGTCTTGGTTTTACTTTGATTGGTTTGGGAGGTGGGTTGAGGGCACTGGGTGCTGGGCAAACACACTCCCTCTGTTCACTGTGCCAGCATCTGGCTGTGACTTCTTGTGAGCCCTTGTGCCTCTCATTCTAGTTTCTTTATACATCCATTGCTTGTTTGGCTGAGAGCTCCCCAGGTTCAGGAAGTGCAACCTGGTTCACATCTCTGGCTCCCACAGTGGCTAGCACAGGGACTTGCACATACAGCACATGTACAACAACAATAAAAAAAAGGTACTTTCAGGGTACAAGTGTACCCACCCTGCACAGAGTGTGAAAGGTAAACTGAGGTTGAGCTGGGAAAGGGTTTAGATACTTTAGCACTTTTGCATAAAGAGAGCTTTATGCTAAAAATCAAGCTTTATGCTAAAAGCTTTATGCTAAGGCTAGGGAATCCTAGCCTTAATCATCACCAGATATGCTTATTACATCTGGGCACTAAGGCCCCTCCACTGAAAATTCAGACTCCAAAGTTCCCCAAATTCTCAGGTCAGTCTTTGGGTTAGGCAACATGAAGGAGTCTGCCCTGGGGTACAGGAAGCTGGGAAAAGCTTTGGCACAGAACACCATGGCTGAACTCATGTTGAGCTGGAGGTAACCCAGGATGGCCCGTGGGTGGATGCAGGACTGCCCCCATCCCAAGAACACCCTGATATTGCCCACTTCTTCCAACATCTCTGCACTGGCAGGGTTGTTGAGTTACTACCAATCCATTCCCTCTCCCAGGAAAAATAAACTTCTTTTTATATTCACTTCTTGGCCTTCCAAGTTCAGCTTTTCCTCTGCTTCTGGTAGCAGTTTGTTAAAGAATCATGCACTTCCCAGCGGGAGATTATAACCCATCTCTTTAGATGTGGGGATGCAGAAGGATGTCAGGGCTCACTCCCCAGGTCCAACGGGCAGCAAGGGGCTGAATTGGAAGGTGCATGTGAGCGACTGTTGGGGTGATCCTCTGAAGAGGCAGAGCAAAGGTGCCCCATCAGGAGGGGAGCGCTCTGCAGCCCTGCCCCTGGCCACCTGACAGAACAGCTTGGTGGGCTTGGTTATTTCAGCCCCACACATCAACCTGTGCGGACAGTTGTTTCTTCTGCTTCCTTTTGGAAGCATCTTATGGATAACTCAATGTTTAAGTCAAACTGAATTTATTTTAATCAGGGATTCTTCAACATCAATATAGGTTGAGTAGCCCTTGTATAAAATGCTGGAGTGAGTGTTTCAGATTATTATCTTTTAAATAGTTGCAGATATATAATGAGGTATTGTAGCAGATGGTATTGATGTTGATTGATTGATTGATTGATTGATTGATTAGAAGTCTCTCGCATGAATGACAGCGGAGTCAGAATGATTTTGGGAGAAACAAGGCAGCTGGGGAGGCTGGGGAGGAGGGAGATATCTCTCCTATGTTTCTTCTACCAGTGTATTTCTTTTATTGAGGATTATAACCAAAACATTGTAAAAATGATTAATCACAGGAGATAGCAAAGCAGTCATAGGATGAGTCAAGGAAAAACATCATGGTGGTCATGGATGAATCAAGGAAAGAAAGGGTAAACGAGGAAGTTGTCAGGGTCCCTGCTTATCATCAGGGTCTGTGCTTGTCGGTCCCATTTGGTCCTTAGAAACTCATCTGCGTGCAAACAATTCCCACTTGGGTGGGCAGCTTGTGCCCCTCCTAAGCCGGACCGAGGTGACTTCAAAGGTGATAACTAAGAAGGATTCCAACAAGGTATTTAGGAGATAAGACGCAAGTCTAAACACAAAATTAATTTATGCTTCATATACACATATCTGTTACACACATTTGTTTCATGTACACCTCACCTGAAAGTAATATATACCATATTTTAAATTAATTTTGTGGGTTTTGACTGCAGTGCAATCACCTGAGGTCAGGTGTTAAATTTTCCACCTTTGGCATCATGTCAATGCTTGCTGAAAAAGTTTCAGATTTTGGATTTTCAGGTTAGGAATGCTCAAGCTGTAACAGCTCCTGTGAGATACATCTAATTTAAAAAGGAAGGGAGAGAGGAAGGGAAAGAGAAAGAAAACAAAACCAGTCTCATTCTTAAAACTGCCATATACATCCTGGGTAGGTCATGGATTTCTGTCTAAGTAAAATGGTCCCAGGATGTAATCCTTAATTGCCTGCCTCTAAGTCACACATAATCTCTTAGTGATAAAGTACCAATTGTCATGAAGTAAAGAAAGTGGTAGGGTCAAGAACAAAACACACACACACACACACACACACACACACACACAATCAAGTGGTCCATGCATATGTATTGACATAAGATCATGTGTATTTATGATCTTAACTGTTTGCATGAAAAGGTATATAAAGGCATATACGCTATGGAGAGAGATGAAGAAAATCATCCTTCTCATTTCTTTATCTAGCAAGTGCCCCAGCTTCACCTCGGGAAATGATCAGCCTCAAGGAAAGGAAAACAGACTATGAGTCCACAGGCAGCAACGCCACTTACCACGGAACTAAAGGTGAACACACTTCCAGGAAAGACACCATGACAGGTGAGTACAGCTCAAACTTCTGCCTCAGAACAGACTTGCCTGGGACAGGGCAGAGTGCTGGGCGCTCTGGCTGTAGACTGTGCTTTCAGCTCAGGAGGACTGTGTAGCTGTTGGGTCACTTGAGATCATGATAGCCATGATTCCCAGGAATTGGAAATGAGGAGATTAAGCTAAATTTATAAAAAAAACCGAGATTCTTAGTCTCAGAAAGAACTAAGAGAAAATGGTCTCTGCACATATATCATATCAGTGTTTCCTTCTCACTTGCCCAGCTCATAATATCCCCTCAAATTAGAGAGGGGAGTCAACATAGCTTTCTTTTATATTGGCACACTCATAATGGAGGAGATTCCAAGATGGTGGGTGCAGGGTAGCTAGGTTTTGCTCATTAGAAATGGAGGGGAAGGAAGGTTGATGGGGAACAGAGAAGAGGAGATCATAGGAGAAGGAAGAGGCTTAAGGGAATCCCATGGAGCTCCTGCTGAGAAATTTTCTCCTCTTATCATGATACCAACTTCTTACCATGGCAGACTCCCGTGACACGTCATTAGAGTTGATGACTGCAATTTCTCTAGGGGACATTGATCTTTTATGCACTTCATCCCTCACAGTCTTTTATTTTTATTTATTTATTTATTTATTTATTTATTTATTTATTTTTGCAGTACCGGGGATTGAACGCAGGGGCGTTCTACCTCCGCGCTATGCCCCCGGCCCTATTTTTTATGCTTTATTTTGAAACCAGGTCTCATGAAGTTGTGGAGGGCCTCACTAAGGAGAGAGAGAGAGAGAGAGAGAGAGAGTTGAGGCTGGCCACGAACCCGGATCCTCTGGTCTCTGCCTCCCAAAGTACTGGGATTACAAGCGTGCACCACCACGCCCGGCTCCTCACAGTCTTTTATACCCATCATCCCTCCTTTCTCATCATCTGGGACTCTCTTGGGAGGTCAAATTTGGTGGCGTACCTAGGGTCTGTTGGATACCTCTCCCAGCATACCCTGCCCATCCTGTCCAGTAACCAGGTTTGATCTTAACTCACCTTCTACTCTGCACAGTTCTCCTTACAGCATCCACAGCCTTCTCTGGGGTTTCCATATACCTTCCATCCCACGGCCCCTCCTCCAAGAAGCAGGACTCAGAGACGTTGCTGTAGAGGGGCTGGTACCTTAAAAACAGAACTTCCAGGATCATGAGGCTTTAATGGACCCACATGCTCCTTTACCACATGGACATGGAGATGGGTCCCTCCTTGAAAGTAGCCCAGGAGTAATAGGGCTTTAAGAGAGCAAGGTCAGCTTAAATCAATCACAAAACTGCGTTGCAAAAGGTACAATTGTAAACAGATACTGAGACCCTCTATCAGAAGAATCTTGAAAACATGGGACATGGTTCTCTGATATTATTTACATGCAAACCTTCAGGGAAGCAGAATAGAAAAATTGGATGATTTATTAAAATGTCTTCCAAACCCAGGACAGCTAAGATAAATTTTTCTAATAGCAAATGTATTTACCCCTGTGGCAGTGTTTTCCATATTAACTCTGCACAGCTGCATAAAGAAAAGCATAATAAACAGATGTTTTTTCATCTCCACTCAATTCTGCCTCCTTACACAGACCCTACCAGGGGACGCACCACCTCTGCTCCTGAAACGTCCCTTGAGTGGGAGAACTGAAGTCATTACATGGCCATAGTTTATTAGTCTCTTTCACTCTTTCCCCCCATAATATTGCTACAGTCATAAATGAACATGAACAAAGAATGGTATTAATATGGACACTGAGTCCCTAGAGTGGACACATTCAGTGGAGAATCTAATTCGTACTGATTACTCTGAATTAACAGAGGCAGCAAATTCACCTGAACGATTCAGTTTGTGATTACTATTGCCCCAGGTAGCCAGCAAGTTCACATGAACAATTCAGTTTGTGATTACTATTGCCTCAGGTAGCCACATCAGCAGGAGTCCGGGATGACAAATTGAGATTATAGTTACAAGAATAATTATGAGATTGATGGTATTATTATCATTTAAGTTTAGTGTTGTGCTTTAACTCTCTGGCCCAATAGAGTCATTCAGAAGGCACTTCAAGGTGAGTGTGTTTACATTGAAATAGTTCCAATGGCACATGATTGTGCTCTGCTCGCATAATAAAATAAAACATAAAACCTAATGCTTCTGATGTTCAGTCTCCCTAGGAAATGGCAGGGATCTTGACAACTCTGGTATTGAGATTTATGTAATTCTTCAAACTTATTTAGAAGCTTAAATAGCTTTGCTTAGCTTACTTAAAAATGCAATTCAAAAGTACACTATCAATCATGTAGCAAGCCTAGAACAATATTGAGACCTTTATTGAATATGTTTATATAGGGAAGTTCCTCTTAAGCCAATAAGTGCAATATAAAAGCTAGTTATTATTATCACAGAAATGATGCTGGTGGCAGTAATCAGGGAAGTGGAGGTGGTGTCACTATTGGTGGCTTGGTGACAATGATTATAGTGGAGGTGAAGGCATTGGAAGGGCTGGTGGTAGTAGAGGTGGGTGGTGGTGATGATATTGGTGCAAGTGATGGTTTTGGTGATGATGCCACTTTGGTCATGGTAGTGAGGCTGGGGATGGTGTTTTGCCCTTTATATAAATACTGGTATGAATAAGTCCTCAGCCAAGCCACGTGGGAGCCAACATTTCATACAGGCATAGAAGAGTTGACTTGCCAACCTCTGCTCTGCAGCCTTTGGCAAATGTCCATCATTCAAGCATTTACTTGCAAAATTCAATTTCCTGTGGTCTCCACATTAAAAAGACAGTATTGTTCCCATTTAAAAATAAATCCCAGGGATGCACAGTGTTCAGTATGCTGGAAAAATATCTGAAATGCTGCCATCTTCCTTGGTTCTAAGACGTCAGTGATGTCCTAACCATTCCCCACCTGGGAACAGGCTCTCTGCTTGGGGAAAAACTATGGGAGACTCATCTTGAAAATGTGACATGAAGGCTTGAGGTAGAAGCGATTCCCCACTGGAACTTAGCTCTTAAAAATTCTGACTCTCTAAGTTTTTAATCCCAGGCTTCCCTCTACCCTCCTTTTCTGGATTCATTTTCTAGCTTAGATAAAGTCCCTTCAAAAGACTTCTCTGCCACTGAGGAGCCCTCAGAAAGCCAAAGGCAGCTGGTCATCCAGGCATGAAAGACTTTGACAGCTATTTCTCATAGTCACAGTTGCATAGAAGCCTCTGGTGTGCAGAAACTCTCCTCAAGACAGGACTTTGTGCTCCCTTGGCTACTCGCCTGACTTTTCAGTTTATCTGGAGAGTCCATCCTCTCATCTGAGCTTTCCAAATGCTTTGTCATCCAATGGTCTATGCTGGGTTTTGCCAGCATCTTGCCTTTTGAAACCATTCTAATAGTCAATGTGTTGATTCAGTTGGAAATTAGATGTTTGGGGGTTGATACAAAGAAAGAAAGGCATTGGTTGGTGAGTCCACGCTTAGCTTAGATGTTCCAGGGCAGAGCATTCATGGAGACCTCTGCTTCATGGTCTGCAAAGGTAGTTCAATCTCAACCATGCAATCCCCATTAGACAGATAAGTGGGCCAAAGAGTTGAGGAAAGAACTTCCAGTAGGAATATCTTCAGCTCAGAATCCACCAACATGACAGGGAGGGAGGCCAAGACTATAATGGTACAAGTGTTTTTGCCCCCCCATGCATCATATTCTAAGCAAAAGAAAAAAACAAAAATTTACCTTGTACTTGCAGTGACATTTTCTATAACAAATTAGAACACAGAAGGCAGATTTTTCTAAGGCTTATGCCTTTATTCATTTATTCAGCACAGAGCATTTACTCTGTGAGAGTCTGCTGTGGCTATGCACTGTCCCAGGCTCAGGGGACACATATAAATGTAACGGGACAGACCATCTCTGTCTTCATGGGGCTTCTACTCTAATCGGCAAAGGCAGCCAATATGCAAGGTCCACAGTAGAACAAGTTCACCAGCAAGAGGTTGAGTAGGAAGAAGTTAAATGGAGTGATGAGAGGAAGGGAGCCATGTAGGATATGCCACCTATCGTGGCAAACAGGAAACATTCGAGCTAACACCTAAATACTAACAAGGGGACAGCCAAAGTCTGGGGGAAGCAGGTTCCAGGGAGAAAGGTCAGCACGTTCTGGGCTCACTAGACGGAGAAAACAAGGCCAGTGTAGCTATAGAGATCTCAGTGATAGAAGAAGGGAGAGAAATTCTGAGAAAACCTAGACAGGTACCACATCATGTGGAAGCTCCTGGACCACAATGGAGAGCGAATTCAGCTTGGAGAAGTTTGGAGTATTACAAGCAGAGGGAGTGACATAATCCAGTTTGTGTAATACCATGGCCCTTCTGGCTCTTGGGAAGAGGATGAGTGGAGGGGAAGAGGTGGGCAGTAGGAGGTTGGGCCACCAAGGAAGATTCACTAGTCCAGGAGAGAAATGGAGGTTTCCATGATGAGACAGAGACAGGAGTGATGTGCCTTCAACCAGAGAGAACGGGAGAGTAGTCTTTAGAACTGAAAATAGGATCTCATCCTCACTTCCTAAGCCAAATTTTCAAGAGTTTTATTGTACAGCTATTATGTTCCTTTAGGTAATAATCATGGGTGACCGTGAACCTTGATAGGCTGTACAGACCTAGTGTCTATATTGGTCTTGTCTCTGAGAGAATAGGTGGAGAATGATCGGATTTCGTTATCCCTTAGATCCTGGAAACAAAGGAAAAGCCCTTCTTATATCTGGAGTGTTTTATGTCCCACTGATACTCAGAATTTTCTGGAATTTCTCAAACCATGACTTTTCAGCTCTGAGGGAGTAGTGCCCTCTGCCCTTCCTCTGGGCCTCTGGCATGTACATCAGGGGTTCCAGGTGAGGAAGCAGGCAGAGAGTCACCCTTTCTGGGCCTATGGCAACTAGAAGGGGTCTTGCTTCCTTTCAGCCATACCACAGGGGTCAGAAGACAGAGGGGAGATCCCATCTCTGCACCTAACAGGGTTTCAAAGCTGTAGCCCCCACATGCACAGGGGACATCGGGGTGACGCTCTCTGCCTGTCCTTTGGGCCGTTAAGAAATGAACTGTCTGAAAGATGATCAAGCACTTGTGTGAGCTCAAATTAGAAATTTTATTCTTGTCATTCTTCAGCTAAAAACTAAGCTGCTGATACAGACTCTGGCATGCTTCAGTGCAGGTGACAAGCTTTTATTACCCGCCAGCTTTCACCAGAAAGGAAGGCAATAAAACTTGCAAGATGACCATCTGTTTGCCGCACCTGCCCTGACCCTGTCTGCGACGTGAGCCTTATTGAAAGAGGCTGACAGGCTGTGGGGAGTTTATAGAATAACTGCTCTTCTTTCTGAACATCTGTATGTAAAATGAGGTTTAGAGCCAAAGCATTGCTTCCTCCTGGAGTGGTCCATGAGAAACTGAGCTTGCCTCTGTGACCATTAGTCCTCATTTGAGATCTTGCTTCCTTCGGTAATACCTTTGCTTTCCTTTTGCTTTTAGCTCAAAACACTGGAATTTCAACTTTGTATAGGAATTCATACGGTGCGCCCGCTGAAGACATCAAACACAACCAGGTAAACACAACGCATTCATATTCATTTTGCCATTTGACTCTTGGGAAATAACCTGGAATTTTTTAAAAAATTAAATTAAGCCAGGCATGGTGGCACACGCTTGTAATCCCAGTACTTTGGTAGGCGGAGACCGGAGGATCCGGGTTCGTGGCCAACCTCAGCGCACATGCGCGCGTGATCTCTCTCTCTCTCTCTCTCTCTC
>PVJS01041187.1:0-18074 GCA_004027185.1 Glis glis
GGAGGGGGAGGAGGGGAGGAGGAGGAGGGGGAGGAGTGCCCTCAAAGGAGCAGCCATGGGCCCTCACGCCCTGAGGTTTCAGGGTGTGCTTCCCAGTTCCCCACTGCTGGGAACAGGTAATTACAGAGACCAGTTTCGTTTTTAGCTTTAAGATATACAATTAGACATGTGAACCCCAGGGAGGCAGGGCGAGCCCTCTACCCACCACAGCCTCTGTGGCCGTCAGAGGCAGACTTCAGCTATTTCTGAGCTGTCCTGAAATAGAGCAGAGTACCCACCAGGGTGGTGTCCTTGGAACCTCCAAACTTCCCTGGACTCTCCTGGCCTGGGCAGGCCAGCCCAGCGACCTCAGCCTCTGGCTCATCCCAGTGCCAGACAGTATGGGGACACCCAGGGACCTGGACCCAAATGCCGAGCTGGCCCCCGTGAGCCGCCCACAGAGCCTTCCTTGTGGGTGCTCGCTTGGGGTGTGGGACACAACACAAGCAAAGTTCCTGGAGGCACCCCAGCCAAGTGGGGGGGACAGACCTTACACAGGACACCATGCAACCGCCACATCTCTGAGAAAGAAGGCCTGCAGGTTGCTGAACAGGGCTGGACCAGCTGGTCTGAGAGCAGGGCCGGAGCCAGGAGTTCCAGCCTGAGGTTGGCCTGGTGAAGGCAGGAGGAGGAGGTCCCAGGCAGCGGGAACAGCACAAGGAAGATCCAGAAGGAAAGAGGTGGCTCTCAGCAGCCGAGAGCAGGCTGCCGAGTGACTCAACCTGTCTGTAAGAGGCTGATCTGTCCACTGCACGGGGCTGTCAGGGTGACTCCATGCTGCACTGTCCAGACTCCTTTCTGCAATGCTCAGCCTGACACGGGCACAAAAAATTCCACCGGCACAGTGTCTGGTGGCCACAGCTTCCCTCCATACCAGACTAGGGAGGGCCGCTGGCCACCATCAGGGCCCCATGCAGATGGGGACCACATCTCTTGTCTTTGTCACCACTACCTCTCTCTCCCCAGAGCCCAGGACAGAGCTGGCAGAGTAGAGCCTTTGCTCCAAGCTCCAGGGCCTGCTCTGGAACACGCTCCCCCCGCCCTCTTTCTATGTGTGTGGCACTGGGGATTGAACCCAGGAGCACTCTACCTCCGAGCTACACCCCCAGTCATATTTTATTTTTTATTTAGAAACAGGGTTTCGCTAAGTTGCTGACAGCCTCACTAAGATGCTGAGGGTGTCTAATAATCTATGATCCTCCTGTCTCAGCCTCCCACAAACTGGGATTACCCAGCTTCATGCTCCCCTTCTGTTAACTGTCACTAACGTGGTTCCTGGGCCTTGAGCTCATTCTGCATGACACGTGTGTAATGCACGTGACTAGTGGAACTCCACCACAGTCCTGTTAATTGTGTGCCATCATTCCCATTCTACAGGTGAAGAAACTGAGGTCCAGAGGGGCAGGACAGGTCCAAAGTCATGAACACCAGGGTTGACGCTGCCCAAGACACCTGCGACCAAGGCCACCCCTTGCCCTTTCCCAGCGTCAGTTGCCCTCAAAAGCAAGGTAGTAAGTGCATGCTCCGGAGGAGGGGAACGCTGACCCCAGGCTCCCAGCAACTGAGGGACACTGAACAGGCCTCGGCCCGCGAGGGTGGCAGGCCAGGCTGAAGTGAGCCACCAACCCCAGCAGGAGCCACCCAGAGTTTGGGCTCTATGGTTCACCATGGTCAGCTCACTGCCACATCGCAGCACCTGGCCTGGGCCTGGCAGTACCACTGCCCAGTAAGTGTAACAGGGTCCCCGAGCCTTGGCAGCCCCGGGGTCTCCACCATGTAGGTGACAAGGGGTTGGAGTCACAGGAGCCACCTCCAGGTCACAGATTGCTAGGGCCAAAGGACCCATGGGGCATCTCCCCAGAGTCAGAGCTAAGGTGCAGGCGTGGCTGGTCATCGTCGCAGGAGCAGAGTCAGCAAACGGCACCCTGGAGACTAGGGGTGGCCTGGCCCCTGTGATGGGGCTATGGGACAGGACTCAGGGTGACACTATGGCCTCCCTCAGCACTTTACCATCCCAGGTGTAAGTTCCCATGAGTACATCTGTCTCACCACCAGTGGACACTTGTCATGGGGCCCTGGCCTGGCAAGGGGCAGTGCTCACCCTCACACACAAAAGGGGGCCTGGGCCCAGCAGGGTAGGGTTTTTAGACTCGAGAGGGTACAAACATACCACTAGCTTGTTACACACGAAGACTTCCAGTAGGACCGGCCCAAACTACAGACTGCAGAACAGCGTTTCTCTTTGTGGGGAACTGTCCTGTGCACTGTGGGATGTTTAGTAGCACCCTGCCTGTAGCACAACTCATGGACGATGACCAAACATGTCTCCAGACACTGCCAAATCACCCCCAGGTGAAAGCCACTGCCGCGGCGGGCCTTGGTATAGTTCCCAAATGATGCTGGTACAGGCTGCTGGGCACCCAACAGATCTGTGACACCTGTGAGGGACCCCAGGGACCTCCCAGCCCCAGCTGTGCTCCTGAGTTCCTCAGAGGGCCAGTCCCAATTCAGCCCTGATAACAAGAGGTCACCATAGTGTGCCCCATCACATGAGCCCCTCCCCTGCCACCCAGCCTGCCCCTCCGGGCCATGCCCACAATTAGCTGCCAGATCCCCCGGCCTGGGGCTGCTGGAGGAGCGATCGGGCACAGTGATGCAATCTCAGTTCCCGGCTGATGAAAGCCAGCCCAGCCAGGAAAGCGGGAGTCTAACGCGGAAACAATTTAAATCAACAACACATGCCAGTGCCTTCCCGAAGAGAAGAGCGCACAGCCACCTGGGGAGGAGCGCCCCAGGGACCAGCGGAGGCGTCCACCCAGGGGCCGCAGGGCAGGAGCCAACGTGGCGGCCCAGCAGCCGCTGGCCTTTGCCAGCTCAGGGCCACGTGCATGGGAAAAGCTTGTTAAGTTCTGGCACCGCCAGCCCCTCCTCCCGCAGCGAGGCAGCAAGTTCCTAGAAGCCAAACCACTTGGTGCCTGACACTGGAGTGCTCAGAGGAGCCCCCTGGAGCCCCCAGTTGCCCTCTTTGCTCTCCTGCCAACTTGGAGATTGACAGATGGGCTGGAGTGGAGGCTGGCATGAGCAAGTGACCCAAGCAAGCACACAGTGAATACCCTGCTGGGGCTTCAGGAACTCCAAGATGGACGAGGGGCGAGGGGCCAGCCAGGCCACTCCAGCTTGCTCAGGAACCATCAACATTAAGAGTAAGGATTCTGGAGTCAGACACTCCTGGGTTTGAATCCTGCCATGCTCTAGCCAAATAACCTTGAGTCTCATCTTCAAAAACCCAACACAGGCAGGTGCCAGCTGAGCAACACAGGCAAGCAGCTACCCTGCTCTGCCTTCTGCTCCGAGAGCCAGGTTATGCAGATGGCTAGAGCTGCTGCCCCGGCGAATGCCGTGGATGTGATTCTCAACCGATGCCAGGGGTCACTTCCTCTTACTCCCACAGCCCAAGAGGACTGACTGCAAGTGAAGGGATCTAAAGTAAACTGCTGGGGACTAGCTCAGTGGTAGAGTGCTTGCCTAGCGTGTGCAAGACCCTATGTTCAATCCTCAGCACTGCAAGGAAGAGGAAGAGGAAGGGAGGGAGGGAGGGCTGCCGGCTTTGACCACGTGCTGGTCCAACCCTATGCACCTGAGCGAAGGTGCCCCAACCACCCACTATGGCCCAGCCTGGCTCCTGTGTGCCAGGTGCTTCTCAAGCATTGTCTTCCTGCTTCCACTTCACAGACCAGGACACTGACATTCAGGGAGGGCAGGCACTTGCTGCACGTCACACAGGAGGCGAGGGGTGGTCTGCACTCCCAGTCCCCATCCTGCAGGACCCCTGGAAAATCTGCCAAGACAGCAGAGCAATTCTCAGAGGACTGCGGCAGCAGAAACATCTGTGGGCTGAACCTTCACCACAAGTATCCACACCGAGGAACGGGGAGCTTTGCAACCAGGCTCATGCCAAGGGAGGAACAATCACTGCGTTGGGATGTGGAGTTAGTGGGATATGGCTTGGGTCAAACCCATCAAGACCTGCTGGTATTGGGGACCAAGGTAGGTCAACCCAGGCCAGAGGGAAAAGTGGGAAAATGCTCCCCAAAAAGCAGCCCTGTAAAGCGCCTGAGATCGGCTTCTCACCTCCTGGGTACTTGCTGTGTCAGGAGCTGAGCCAAGGGCGCTCTCTGCTTGACCTTCTGGAACCCACAGCCCATCGCCCCCATGTCGCAGGCTGGGAACCTGAGGCTACAGGTGGGGAAGTCACCTGCCCAAGGTCTCCTGGCTAGGAGAGATCTCTGATCTGAACCCATGGCTAATGGACCCCAGAGCCCCAAAATGGACCCCCATGTCAGAACTGGACCAGGAATGCACATCGGGATGACACAGTGAGCACGGCACTGGGCTGCAATCGGAACTCCCAGGACCCATGACATGCAAACACAGAGCTGCAGGGCTGCCTCAGGGGACTTCCCTTCCTGTACCCATCAGACTCCCAGAAGGCCCGCTCGAGAGGCATGGGGAGGCAGAGAGACGGGGGTTCATGGCCAGCCTCTGCCACCCAATGGACACTTGACTTCTCTGGGCCTCATTCATTACTCTGCCCATCTCACAGAATTGCTACAGGGCCTGGCACAAACACAGTGGACACTCACGCTAAATGGGGGACACGGCCTACCCCTTCAGAAGTAAGTGCAGGAAGGGACCTCAAGTTCCCCTCAGAGGAAGATGGGTCAGGATGCATGCAAAGCCCCTGCCCCAGGACAGTGGATCTGGTCATTTCCTTAGGGCTTGAGCTGGGCTAGGATGTTCAGGGGGGTGGGCTGGCAGGTGGCCAGGCACGTGCAGCTGCTGCTGGCTGACTCACACCTGGGTGGTGTTTGATTCACCAAAGGAGGAAGAGGAGAGAGGAGGGAATTCCCACCCCTAGGGCCCGATTCCACCAATGACTAGACTGAATCATGGGGACACGTCTGTCCTCTGAACCCACACCCTTCATCCAGGCCCATCCTGACGGCACCCCCTACACACACAGGCTTCCTCTTCATTTATTTATTTATTTTCTTATTTTTTTATTTTTTAAACAGGGTTTCGAGCTGGGCGTGGTGGCGCACGCTTGTAATCCCAGTACTTTGGGAGGCGGAGACCGGAGGATCCGGGTTCGCGGCCAGCCTCAGCTCTCCCTGTTTCTCTCTCTCTACTTAGTGAGGCCCTCCGCAACTTTGTGAGACCCAGTTTCAAAATAAAGTATAAAAAATAGGGCTGGGGGTGTAGCTCGGAGGTAGAACGCCCCTGCATTCAATCCCCGGTACCACACACACACAAAAAAAAAACCAACAGGGTTTCACTAAGTTGCTGAGAGTCTCGACAAAGCTGGCCTCGATCCTCCTGTCTCAGCCTCCCAAGCGCTTACAGGCGTGCACCACCACGCCGAGCCACAGGCTTCCTCTTCTGGGCCTGGGTCTTATCTACGATGCAAACAGCTCCTGGAGGCAGGCCCTCTGCCTGTTCACGACGCCTAGCATACAGTGGGTACTCAGTCACTTAGTCTGATGACTAAATGAGAGCCCCTGGCACCCTACTCCCACAGGGCTGCCCTGAGCCTTCTGGAACCACTTCCCGGCAAGGGCTTCCCAGCTGTGATCAGGTCTTGCTTCTGCAGAGTCCAAGGGGTCAGGGATCATCACCATGGCTGAATTTACCACCCAGGTGTTCCCACTGACCCACAGTATTTCCTGTGGCTCCCTGGACTTCTAGGATGACCATGAGATAATCAGGGACTGTTTGGCCAGAGTCACTTTTCCTCAACCGGCAAGGACCCAGATCTGTTTTTCCAGCCATTCTCAGCAATTCCCAGAGATTCCAACCACAGGACTCAGGGCCCGGCAGGACCACAAGGCCTTGACTCACCAGTCTCCATCTCCTCCCTGGACACTTGGTTCTCTGCAAATGCACTGGCCAACCCTGGGCCAATCCCTGCCTCTGTCACTCACTCCACACACGTTTACTGAGCACTTACTAAGAGCTGGGCTGAGGGGGCACTGGGGATACACCTGAACAGGTCTGAATCCAAGTTGGGCATGGCTGGCCACACCCAGGTCCAGCCGTAACCTCTGATCCTCTTTAGTCAACACTTACTCCTTAGGAACTGCTGCAGCCCAGGGTCAGCCTTCTCTTGGCACTCAGGGGGAGCACATCAAAGGCCATCCCCAGCCAGGCATGCTGGTGCATGCCTGTAATCCCAGTATTTGGGAAGCTGAGACAGGAGGATCACAGGTTCAAGGACAGCCTCAGCAAGTAGTGAGACTCAGCAACCTAGTAAGACCCTGTTTCAAAACAAAAAATAAAACTGGACTGGGGGATGTAACTGAGAGGTAGAATGCTCCTGGGTTCAATCCCCAGTAAAACACACACACACACACACACACACACACACACACACAGAGCCATGCCCAAGGAGAGGGTTGAGGGTTTAGGCCAGCGCACGCAGATTGGTGATGCCCCCCTCCCCTGCTCTGTTCAGCACTTCTGAGAAGGATGTGTCTAATGGTCTCTCCCTGCTCATGAGTCCCAGGCTGGGCCTTCAAGTGTCTTGGCCGGAGCAGGGGCCCAGCTCTAATCATAATTATTTCACTGGGTAAACCTTTGGAAGAGGGAAGAGAAACAACTCAAGGGAGAGGGGGGAGCAAAGTGGACCTTTCTTTTCTGCTCCTAGCCCTAGATCCCCTCCAGCCATTGCCCTGGATTGATACCAACCACTGCCAGCCTTTACTGAGCCCAATATCCGTGTCATGGGCTACGATGGATACATAACAGGCAACACTTTCACCCCTTTCGTCCAAGCACCACAGAGGAGCTTATTATCCCATTCCACAGATGAGGAAAGCAAGGCTCAGAGATCCTGCAGTCTGGCAGTCTCAGGAGCCCACCAAGCCTCAGAACTGCCAAGCCCCACAGCCCAGCAAGCCCTGCTAGAGTTTATAAGAGGCAGAAGAAAAATCCCCAGCCAGAGAAGACTACTGGCCGCGGCCAAGATGAGCTACTGCCTTGTAAAGAGAGTGATATTCATCAGGTCAGGATGGTTCAGACTGGCCCTCCAGAAAGGCCCAGAAAAAGTCCCAAGGACCTCCTCCAGGCTTCCAGGCATCCAAAAAGGTGCCTCATTTTTGTCTACAGGGCTTTGGTGCCTGCCCAGCACCACCCAGAGGTGTAGGCATCTCAAGGCTTGTTTCTGGCACAGAGATGTACAGATTATGGATTTTCAGAGAAAACATACCCATGGAACCAGCCCCAGAAGCAGAACACTGCAGAAGCCCCTTCCAGACAAACCCCCACCCCAACAAAGATAAACACCGTGACTTGTACTGACATGCTTCTGAACTTGTATAAATGGCATCATGCAAGCCGGGCGTGGTGGCACACGCTTGTAATCCCAGTACTTGGGAGGCTGAGACAGGAGGATCCGGGTTCGCGGCCAGCCTCAGCTACTTAGTGAGGCCCTCCACAACTTAGTGAGACCCTGTTTCAAAATAAAGAATAAAAAATTGGGCTGGGGGTGTAGCCCGGAGGTAGAATGACCCTGGGTTCAATCCCCGGTACCACCAAAAAAAAAAAAAAAAAAAAGGCATCATACACTCTTAGGCCTTCTTTTCTCCACAGGGTTTGTGTGCCTGGTCCTTCTGTGTAGCAGCAGCAGCAGCCTTGAGTTTTGCTTTGAATCATTCCATGACAGGGGTGGGAAGTCACCCTTCTCAACTGACACTCGCCTACCCTTCTGCAACCTGCAGCCCCAAAGCAGTCCATGCCATCACTGCCCTTGGTAGCTCCAAAATACAAACCTGTCGGCTTCAAACCTTCTGAGGCTCCCACCCCTCAGGATACTGTCCAATCCCCTCCCTGTTGCCCTCCCCTACTCCAAGCTCCCTCCCAGGCCAGCCACCCTCTAACTCTACCCATCCCCCAACATCACTTCCTCATGGCCTGTCACCATAGTGCTAATTGGATTCATGTGCCTCCCCTTCAGGAGGAATCCTGCAGGGACAGAATCCCCAGGGCCGAAACAGGGCCTCAGACACAGAAGGTGCCCAGGAAATTGTCAAAGAGCAACTAGGGGAGTCAGGGTGGAGCACAAAACACAGGTGTGTTGCCCCCACACATCTACAGAGTCCAGTGACTCAGAGAGGAAGTGGTGGAAAGGGAGGGTGCTTCGCATGTGAACAAGACCCAGACTTCAGCTCTCCCCAGCACAGGCTGCACATCTCCTCTCTTGGCAGGTTTAGTCTACCAGAGGCCTGGCTGTGTGCTCAGCAGGTAGCCCTGCTGGGTTTGCAAGAGGTAACCCTCCTGTCCCACATAGGCACCCCTATTTGATGGAGGAGGAAGCTGAGGCTGTGAGGACAAAGCACTTGGAGTAGTTACAGAGTAATCCGGCAGCTGTCAAGGTCTAACTGCAGAGCCAGAATGGAGCCCCAGTCCCTCCTCCTCCCCAGCCTGTGGAGCACTGCCACCCCAAAGGGGCTCTGCCCAACTCCAGCCATTGGCCCTCAGCTGCCTCTCAATCACAGCCTCTGAGCCCATGGTGGTACCCAGCTGCCTGGTGTGTGGGTGAGGGCTGCTCCTGACACAGACTGATACCTCCGGCACAGGGGAGGGGAGGGGCTGAGCTCAGCAGCTGGCGGTGGCCGCCACACTGTCCGGCACCAGCACCCACAGTGGTTCAGAGCCAGGGGAGAAAAGTCCCAGCCAAGCAGCACCAGGCCCCAGGCCCAAGATGCAATGGAAGCCACTACTGCCCACGAGGGGCCCACAATCTGGGGAAGGAGCTACACACAGAGGGGGAATGATAGTACCCAAGATGAGGGCCCATAGCAGGTGACAAGGCCAACAAGGCCACGGAAGGCTTCGCAGAGGAGGTGGCTCTTGGGCTGGGCAGGAATCCAGCAAATGGAGAAGTGGGGGGGGGGTTGAGGAAGAGGCAACTGCGGAGCAAAGGCAGGGGAGATGAGGGCCACCAAGGGGCTCTCATGACCTGTGCCCCGTCCACCAGCAGGTGACAGCCAGTGCCCTCCACCTGTTTTCTGCCTGCCAGAGCAGTCTCTGAGCTGGCTGTGCAGGAGTCCAGATGGGCAGCCCAAGATAGCACACAGAGCCCTCCGGGCCCTTAGCTCAGACACTCACTCACTCCCTCACCCACTCCCACCCCTGCAGGGGGCAGAGATGGAGTCCTAAGAGGGAAGCACCCTCTCCTGGTGGCATCCATCAGTCCTGGCACCCAGAGGAGTGCCAGCTACCATGAAGGGCAAGTGAGGCACACCACTCAGCCCACAGCCATGACTTAGCCCAGGGACAGGGGGACAGACTGTGGCATACAGTGTGTTCACCATGGGCCAGGAGCCGAGTTGGCCATCTGACAGGCATTATCTCACCACGTCCTCCTCCATCCTCCTCCAGAGAACACTGAGAGGCAGGCGCCAGCAGGCAGGCTTCAAGGAGGGTCAGAGGAAGCTGGGATCTAAAGTCCCTCGCCCAAGGTCACTGGCAGTAACCAGGGAGGGGTGGGAGGAGGCCCAAGGCAGAAGACAAACAGGCAGACAGCCTATCAGAGCTCCCTCCTCCAACCACGGAACCCAGCTGGCTACAGAAGCTAAGGGCTGCCCATTACTAGTCAACATCTGGGCAGGCTGGAGGTGTAGGTAGTTCTCGGCCTACATCCAAGAGCTCTTCCCAGCCCTGGGTACCAAAAGAGGATCTGAGCAAAGACCACAGGTTTGCAACTCCAGCCCTACAAAGACCAAGGCCAAGCTGGGTGCAGTGGCGCACACTTACAATCCCAGTACTTGGGAGGCTGAGACAGGAGGATTGCAGGTTCGCGGCTAGCCTCCGCAATTTAGTGAGGCCCTCCACAACTAAGTGAGACCCTGTTTCCAAATAAAATAATAAAATAGGGCTGGAGGTGTAGTTCAAAGGCAGAACGCCCCTGGATTCCAACCCAGCTGGTTGGCAGCTTCAAGCCAACCAGCCAGTCTGACCCCTGGGGAGGCAGCAGGCCCAGGACATGGCTGACAGGTCACAGTGCACATCTGGAACCTGGGAGAACTGGTGTCCCCACCATCCAAAGCACTTGCTAGGAGAGGTGGATAATGAGGAACCACACCCTCCTCCCCACCCATGTTAGCTCTAGGTTTCTTTCTTTCTTGAACTGGGGATTGAACCAGGACAATTCTACTTCTGAGTTACACCCCCAGCCCTATTTTATTTTTATTTTGAAACAGGGTCTCACTAAGTTGCCATAGCTGGTCTCCAACCTGTCATCCTCCTGTCTCAGCCTTCCAAGTACCAGGATTACAGGCATGTGCCACCATCCCCAGCTCTAGGTCTCTTTCTAAGCAAATTCAGTGTCTCTCCCCCATTCAGACCTTTCCATGGCTCCATGGTGGGGCAAGGAGAGATCTAAACTGGTTGCCGCAGTATTGCTGCCCGGTCCCTGACTCCACACACAGGTCCCAAGGCTCCTGAGGTTGGTAGGCAGACTTGCCAGAAACTATTCCAATGCCCAAACAGGAAGGGTGCCTTGAAAGCAAGTCAGGTCTCCCAGGTAATGAACAAGCGGGCTTCAAAGTCACTCAGGGCCTCTCAGCCACCCCAGGCAAGCAGAGTCCACAAGCACTCAGTGTGGCTGCTGCTAAGGATCCTGGCCAGAGCAGCTCCCAAGAAGGTGCTCTAAGCAAGGAACAGGCCTCAGGGAACAGCCTTGGCTACACAGAGCCGGGGATCACCTTGGGCCAGGGCTGCTGCCAGGCTGGCAGACAGGTGGCAGGGGCTGCCAGGGTGGCACCTGCCAACAATGTGGCCAGCTGGCAGCAAAGGCCAGGTCCAACGGACAGACACTAAGGCCGGCACAGGCTGGGCAGCTTCAGGCCTCACCGAGGGCATCAGCAGCAAGACCTGACCTCAAAGGGAGCCAGGAGCTGACCTGGGGAGGTCAGACCCAAGCCTTGCTGCCCAGGCCGGCCCCTGAGGCCTCCTGCCCGGCCCCACCCCCTCTCCCACCAGCAGAACTTCTCTCCACAGCTGCACAGGAAAGGCCTTCCCCAGGGGCCCCAGGACCAGGCTGGTCCTGGTAAAACAAGGATGCAGACCATACTAGTGACCCAAGGGTATGCTGTGGGGCCAGGTGGAGCCCTGGGCAGGCAACCCATGAGGAGGCGGCTGCAAAGCCCCTTAATCCAAGCACTGCCACGCAGCACTGTGTCAGATCTTCCAACTCAAAAGAAACCGAAAGTCAGGATTTTTATGTGATCAACAATTACCATAGCACCATATGGGTCAACAAAACCCTAGCTACATTTGGACACTGTGCACTCTTAATGTCCGTCTTCCCAGCACCTTCTAAGCACTAGGCATGGTGCCAGGCCTCAGGAGGAACCCACCTGCCCACTCTGCTGGCCGCCCTCTCCAGTCTGTCCCCTCCCCTCCCCTGCCTGCTACCACCCAGCTAGTTCAAGCCAGCACTGCCCACCAGCCAACTTCAACTCTCACTGGACCCCCTTGCATCTTCTCTGGAAACCAAGAGCCATCGTCCTTGTTGGCAAACCAGGCCACATCTTTCCCCTGCTCCTCACAGGTCTCCCGCGGGCAGGAGTAGTCCAGCCAGACCACCTTCCATCTTCCATCAACTCCCCACATCCCAACCCTGCCAGCCCCTCGCCTGGCCTTCCAGGACAAGTGCCTTAGACACTGCCCCAAAGGCTCTTCTCCACCTTCTTCCAGTTCAATCCCCTCAGCCTCTGGGGCTCTACTAAGCTGTCCTTCCTCAGGGAAGCCCTCCCTATCTCCATATGCCCATCAGAGATGGTGAGCTCCGTGAGGGTAAGGACGCGCCCAGCCTGGGCGAGTGCTCACTCAAGGCTTCATAAGGAGTGGACAGATGCCTGCCAGGATCCAGTAGGATCCAACAGAACACGTTCCACATTTGCCTGGCTCCAAAGTTTCCATGAAGCCCACCAAGCACACACCCACCCCACTGGGAGCTCACAGGAAAGGGGCTGCTTGGTCCTGCTCACCTCTGCAAGCCCAAGTGGAGATACTTGGTCAAAGTGGAATAGAGACCCATGCCCCCACCCCCTCCCTGGCTCTCAGCCTCCACAGCCCCTGTTCTGGGCAGGAAGTGGATGCCCTGCCCATCTCGGTGGTTCCCCTGCACCTCCACACTCCTGCCCCGCTCAGTACTAGGGACAGAACTGAGTATCCTTCTCTACCCAGCCTCCCCAGAGCTCTCTAGGAGCAGGCCTCGCATGGTCTGCAGCCTTTTCAAAGGAGGGAGGGCAGGGGCCTGGGAGAACAGGACCCTGGCCAAGCATGTAGCATGTGTGAGGAAAAACCAAACCTGCCTGGCCTCCCCAGGGCTGGGCCTGGGCACAGGGCCTCCAGCTGCAGAGCTGACCTGTCTAACGCCTTTCCCTGTGCTCAAAAAATCTCAAATGTCCCTCCAAGGCCCCGCATCCTGGTGGGAACAAAATCATGCCCACAAGAGGCAGGCAGCACTGTGCAGTGAGCAGCCAGGTGCTCTTTCAACAGGTTGCCCAAATAAAACCCCACTGAAGGCCAACTGAGGATTCAAGTTCTGTCCCTAGTACCAAAAAAAAAAAAAAAAAAAAATTCCAGAGAAGAAAAGACAGGGAGAGGGCACTCCAAGTCTCTGCTTCTCAGACACGCTGGCACTCCAGTACAGAGCAGGAGCCCCTGCAGGGACCTCTCCTCTCCTTTTGGCATAGCCTGCCTCCTTTGTGCAGAGGGGTACTGTGGCACAGAGGAAAAGGTCAGGGCCAAAGCACCTGCCCGGCTGAGCCATTTGCTCTTCCAGGAAGTGACGCTGGCAAGTCACTGCTCTGCCCCAGGCCTTGGTTTCCACTCTGCCATCCTCTCCTCCTTGCTGTAAGGTCAGTCAATGCCTCCCTTGCATTTCCCTCCCCTGGCACTGCCAGCCACGTGCATGGGGAAAGCCAAAGACTGGTGCCAGCTGGGAGCAGAGCCCCCTCGGGATGTTTGGGATTCTTCCTGTCTGAAGGCCACCTAGCTCAGGTTGGCCACTTCCCGCTCACCAAACCTGGCTGGGACCTCGCATCCCTCCCAGCCCTGCCCCACCCCCATGCCAGGAAAGCCTCCCAGATGCCATTTGGATCTCTCTGCCTGGGAGGACTCCAGGCGGGATGCTGGCAAATGCCCACTGTGCCCCAGTGCTAGCCTGTGGCTGGCCCCAAATTCATGACGGTAACTTCAGCCCCATCCCTGCCGTTTGGTCCTGGGGCCTCTAACTTGGGCCTCACAAGACCCAATTCAAGGCCTCCAAGCCAGGTGTGGTAGCACACGCTTTAATCCCAGTACTTGGGAGGCTGAGATAGGAGGATCGCAGGTTTGCGGCCAGCCTCATCTACTTAGTGAGGCCCACCACAACTTAGTGAGACCCTGTTTCAAAATAAGGAATAAAATAAGGCTGGGGGTGTAGCCTGGAGGTAGAATGCCCCTGGGTTCAATCCCCAGTACTGCAAAAAAAAAAAAAAAAGGCCTCTGAACCATCCAGCTCTGGACTTTCCTGTACCACCTAATCTACTGAAAGGAACCTTTCTCAAAGGTCTGGGGATATCACCTGGGTCTGTAGCTGCTTCTCACCCACTGCCACCATGGCAAACCAAGGCTTTGGAGCTGAACCTGCTCAAATTCAAGCCATAGCTCAGCTACTCTCTAGCTGAGTGGCATGGGTCAGTCGGCTCAACTCTCCTGACCCCACTGTCATCTATAAGTGAGGCTATCTCCCTCGGCTCACGAGGGAGCTATGGGGCTCAGCTGTTCATGCCTGCAAGGTGCCTGGCAAGTCCCTGGCACACTAGCAAAAGTGGTTTAGACCATAATGAGAAGAATTATTTTCCAATTGCCATTTACCACCCAGTGACCTCTATCTAGCATGTGGCTTCCCCTCTCTGGCCTCGGTGCCTCTCCAGGCGGCAGAGGATTAATGGGGACACCATTTGAGAAAAGCACAGTGCATGGCACACAGCAGGGCACTCCGAACGCAGTAGTGGTGAGGATAACTATTGTAAGGAGGTGTTGGAAAGATAAGGCCAAGGCACAGCCCAACTACCACCTGCTCTACCTGCTCAAACTGGGTCAGGCGGAGCTGTGTACCCAGTTGTTGCCATGGCACCCAACACACAGGGAAACACACTCCAGCTAGGAGGGCGGGTGCTGCAGGGGTGGAGCCTCGGGCTGACACAGCCCAGGCTGCAACACCAATCTGAGCCATCTTGGAGGTCCCTGGGGTTGGGGGGAATGTGCTACTGGATCTGGGCCCAGGATCTAACCAGGTCCAGTCACCCCAGTCCCTACCTGACTTGTAAACAATGGGATCATAGCAGCCTGGAAGGGCCGACTGTGAGGCAGGGCTCCTGGGCTAGAGACCAGGGTGGGTGGGGTATGGGTGGGGAGCAGGAACCCAGAAACCCCCATCTCCTGGCTAGAACCCAGCAAAGCCAAAGCAGCTCTCAACTGGCTTCAGGTACCAATGCCACTGCTCTCTCCAGCCTCACCTGCCCCACAGCAAACAGGTGCCCAGCACCCACTAGGTGCCCAGCCTGGGGAAGCCTCAATGCCAGCCCCTCCCCCTTTGGCCCCACTCAGGTTTCATCCAGGATGAGGACTGGGAAAGGCTGTTTAGCCTCAGCTAGATTCGCGGAATCCAAGGCCCCTTGCCAGGAGGGAAGAAGGGAAAACAGAGGTGAAATCCAGACATATATGGGCTAGGACCTGGAACTTTCCAGACTTTCCTGGATGAGATGGCAGATTTAGGGCAATGGAAAGGCTGACCAGCAGAGTGACAGTGGCTACAGGGCCTGGGATTCCAGACACTGTCCCAACCCCAGCTCAGGAGCAGACCCTGTTATGACTATGGAGGTACTGTCCCCTAAGACTTGGAAGGGCTGGGGTCTGAGCCCCTCTGCCCATAGTGACCACAACTGCTGCAACAATTTGCTGGGGCTGGACAATGTACAAACATTACCTATTTCCCCACAACCCAAGCGGTGGATATCATTTCCCTATTTTACAAAAGAGGAAACTGAGGATCACAGGTGCAACTAACACAGCGGTTAAAAGCACATCCTGAAGCTGGGCATGGCGGCACACACTTGTAATCCCAGTAGGCTGAGACAGGAGGATCGCATGTTCGCGGCCAGCCTCAGTTACTTAGTGAGGCCCTCCATAACTTAGTGAGACCCTGTTTCAAAATAAAGAATAAAAAAATAGGTCTGGGGGTGTAGTTCAGAAGTAGAAGGCCCCTGAGTTCAATCCCCAGTACCGCAAAAAAAAAAATAAATAAATAAATAAATAAATAAATAAATAGCATATCCTGAGTTTGAATCTAGAATTCTGCTGTACTAACTCAGGCAAATCATTCCCTGAGCCCCAGTTTTCACTTCTGCAAAATGGGGATAAAAATCTCATGGGGCCCCCACCTCTCTCCCTGCTCCATGAACAGTCAAGGAGTTGAGAGGTGCTAGTAAAGTAGGGAACATGGCACAACAATTGCTGGCTCTTGTGATCAGAGAAGTTAGGTAACTCACCCAAGGTCACCCAGCTAGTGAGAGGCCAATTCCAAACCCCAGCTCTGAAGACAACCCTCTGAAACTGTGTGCCTCTGTGTGGGGTGGCTGCAGGATCACAGGCTTCCCAGGCAACCTAGGATTGCCGCCACCCCCACAAGGGGCAGCTCTTGTCCAAATTCCTCAGATAAGAAGCTCTCAGCAGAACAGGGAGCCAGAGCATAGAAAAGGCACCCCACCCTGTCCATGTGGGAGATTCCAAAATCTGGGTTAGGCTTGCAGCTCCCCTCTTCCTTTCCTTCCTCCCTGCAGAGCGCTCGACCTCCAGATTCATCCAACAGGTCTCCAAAGAAGACACATTCGGTTGACAAATGCCTCCCAAGAGGTCCCTGGCAAGCCACTTATTTCCTCTTTCTGGGACTCAGTTTCTCCATCTGTAACACCCCTCTCCATCTCAAAATAGTGAGGCAACTCTTGCTAAGTGGGCCCACAGGGCAGACCAGGAAAGGAGAACAGTGTGCCCCAGGCCCTGGGCCAGGCTCAGCATCACTTTCTTTTCACTGAACCGTCTTCACAACTCTGGGAGCGACCTATATTCAGCCCAATTTCCAGAAGAGGAAAAGGGAGTCCAGAAAGAGCCAGGATTCGGACCCCCATCTGTAGGACTCCAAGGATCTCCCAGGCCAGGCCAGGACTGTGTGACCCCCCAGTGGGCCTGGTCAGTCAGCCAGCAGCAGCCTGGGAGCTCAGTCGCATTCAGCAATAAGCTGGGCAGCTGGACCTGCCAGGATGGGGATCCACACAAAACCAAACCCCAAGCTCCTTTCAGAGAGGGCGGCAGCCTCCTGCAAGGATATTTGCAATGCAAAGCAGCCTAGCTCCAGCCAGAGGAGGACAGTCACTCAGAGAAGCTGGGTAGGCGAAACCCAGCCACCACCCTCCAACCAGACTGGGAGTGCCTGCCACCAGCTTTCCCGGCCACTGGGGAGTGCCAGAGAACCTGTGGCTGGCCAGGTCTCTAAATCGTATGACAGCCCCAACGGCCAGCTGGGGTGCAGAGTGGCCTGGAACACCCCTTTCCCACTCCCTCAAGAAACAAATCCCACTGGGCTCGACATGCACGTCTTCACAATGGTCCTATTGTGGGCTGCAGGCAGGTTCCCAAAAGGGGGCTGAAAAAACAGACCCCCAGGTATCTGGCTGGTCACCTGCAGACAGGTGCCTGGCACCCTGCCAGCTTGCTCAGGCCCAATCCTGCCTTGTGCAAACCTGCCCCAAACATATAATCCCCGGGGCCCTCCCGGCGCCAAGAGGGGCTTCCTCACTTGCCAAGAGGCTGGATCTCATCGCCCCCCTCCCCTGCTGGCACCAATGCCCCAACTCCTACCGTGACGACAAGCTGACAAAATCCCCGCCATCCAGCAGCCGGACCTTGCAGAAGAGGACCCCGTTCACGAACGGGACCGCAGTCAGCTCTTCCAGGGTGAAAGTGGTTTGGAATTTGAATTTTTTCTTCTTCATCAAGAAAGCCATGGGCGAGTTCCCTGAGTCTGAAGCCCCGAAGGCAAAATAAAAGAGGGGGCCAGAAATCCCCAGGATTCTTTTCCTACACCACACCCCCTCCTCAAAAACACCAGAGCCGGATCCCGCCCAGATGGTGGCGGAGGCGGCAGAGCGGGCGGGGATCTGAGTCCGGGGTCCCAGGTCAGAACGACCAGTCCAGTTCGCGGGCCGGCGGGCTTCACCCTCGGGAAGCCGGGGCTCGGAGGGGCTGGGAGTGGCCGGGGGCTTCACCGGCATGGAAACAGCGGAGCATGGCCCGGGAGGCAGGCGCAGGGACGGCGGGCGGCGCGCGAGCGGCGGCGCGGGCGAGCAGCATCCCGAGCCGCGGGCCCGGAGGACCGGTGAGACCGAGGGCGGCCCCGCCCCCGCCCCGCTGGCGGCGGAGGAGGTGCCCGCGCCGCGCACACGCCCCCGCACCTGGGGCCGGGCGGCCTGCGCAGATGAGGCCGGGGAGGCGGAGGGCGGCCCCGGGGCGGCCGGGGCTCTGGCGGCCTCTCGTTGAGGCGCAGCGGGGCCGCTGCGGGCCGGGGACGTCCGCCCGCGGGCCTCCTCCGGGCGGACACCGGGCAGGGGGGGCGCCGCCTCCTCCTCGGTCCTGGGACCCGCGCCGCGGGCCCTGGCGGAGCTGAGGCGCCTCCGGCCCGGCCGGTGGCTTCGCCTCGCCCGCCGCCTCTGCCCAGCACCGGGGCGAGCAGCAGCGCCGCCTCCTGCGCCCCCGACGCGGCCGCCTGAGCCCGACGCTGCGCGGCGCCGCTCGGAGAATGCCGAGGCCCCGCTCGGCAGCCCGCCGAGCCGCCGCCGCGCGCGGTAGGCGGGGCGGCGACCCAACTCTCCCGCGATTGGGCAGCCTGGCCGGCGGGCGCGGAACTCTATTGGCGCACGGTGCCGTGG
>PVJS01041188.1:0-18073 GCA_004027185.1 Glis glis
AAAAAATAGGGCCAGGGGTGTAGCGCGGAGGTAGAATGCCCCTGGGTTCAATCCCCGGTACCGCAAAAAAAAAAAAGAAAGAAAATATAAAGGTGGCAGGAGAATGACTGCAGTCTAGACAATACTCCCCCAAAGAATATGGGAGCTATGCCACCAATGGGAAGATGGCAGTGACAGGTCCTCAGGCCTCCACCAGAGCACACGGCCCTAGTTTTCCTACTTGGGGAGCAAAGATGGGAACTGGTGGCTCTGGGCACTAGAGGGAACCATTCTCAGCTCCCTTGAGTCACAGGACTCGGGAAAACACACCCAATTGACCTCTGCCCAGGAAATCCACGAGACGCTCAAGTCCCAGATCACCCAACCAGCACCTGCGGTCCATGTCTCTTGGAAGAACCTGCTCAGCAGTAACTCTCATCCTGTAGCCCTCATCTCAACCCGCCTCTCATCCTGTCCTCTTGCAGAGAAAACCCTTAGGAGCGCAGCACTGGACCCACAGCCCAGCTGTGTGGCTTGACAGGCAGCAATTACCTGTGAGATGTTGAGTTATTTCCACGCGCGGGTGGCTTTTACCCACCTTGTCAAGCTGTTCGTGGACTGCGAGGCACTTCAGCCCATCGGTGCAGCCCATTAGGAGAAAACAGTGGCAGCGGAGCCGGCCTACAGCAGCCTGGCACGGAGCCTGGCAAGTGGTAGGCGTTTGACAAATAAACGGATTAACCCGCCTCACAGTTAGCTCTGGGGGAGACGCCGAGTCCCACAGCTTTAGGTTGGCTGTGTGACCTTTCGGACCCCTCCAGCCTGACTCACAACCCATGAGTCTACTTATCTACCTGCCCCCCGGCTGCAGAGCTCCGGCGCACAGAAACGGTCTCCCCTCCAAGTCCTCCAGTGGATCCGGATCAATAGGGAGCTGTGTGCTTCCGCCCCCTCCACACCCACTCTGTCACTCAATCATTCAGAAATGATTCATGGAGGCCTACCCAAAGGGAAGAAAGCGATTCTGCAGCCCCGCGCACCCGCTGCAGGAACATTAACAGGTAATCGCACCTATTGACATTGACTCTGCACTGAAACTCTTAGGGACTCTTATGTGCCTCCAAGTATGGGGGGCTACCATGAATGCCTCTTTACAGCAGCCCGCTATGGGGAGAACATGCCCCCCATAGCATCCTATCTCAGCCCCATGCCCTCCCTAATTTTAGGATAGATGTTTTCAGGGAGATGTCATGGATAGCATTCAAAACCCCAAAATGGGCACAGCTCCTTGACCGACCAGAAGAGAACCCCGATGGCTACAGGAATGAGGCAGCGCCGGGGAGGTCCCGGGCCATGCCCAGTGTTCTCCTTGGAGTCGCCTGCTCTTTGGAAGGTCCGGTGGCTTTTCAGCTGGCTGGGGAAGTCAAGTCTTCAAGCCAGAAGGCATCTTGGTGGGGGGAGAGGAGGCTCTCCAACCAACATGGGAGCACCATATATCTCACCGAACCTAGGACACCCATTATCCATCGTAAGACATGCCCTAATTGCAGAGATGTTAAAATGTGAAAAAAAAGTGTTTCCTAGGTTCTCTGATAATATATTCACACTTTAACACTCCATGCAACCTTAAAGGTGTGTGCCAGTTGAAGAGAGCTTGGGAGCTGCCTGGGTCTTCTCCATCTCCATCTCCACAACCCAAAGGCTTTGGGGAAACTTCATGCTTCCTGCCAGGCTCCCCCACTGTCCCCGCTAAGCTCCAGGGGTGGGGGAGGGAAACTGGCTCTTCAAAAAGCCTCTCTGAGCAATGACAGCTCTGCTCGCCCATTCCGAATGTTCCTCGGTGCCTGACAAGAACTGTACATGTGCTGGAACTAACTATTATATCTCCAGCGTGCTGCGAGGCTGACAGAGAGCAGCAAGATGGATGGGGGATTTAGGGACTCCATGGTTTCGTTTCATCAGAGAGTGTGACATCCCCCTGGACCAAGGCAGGAAAGCTCCTGATGAAGACCTAAGTCTGCATCGACACTAAATTTGTGCATGTGAGTGCACACATGTGGGGTGTGCACACACGTGCCTCTGTGCACGCCCAGTGAGCATGGATCATCGGTCTGTCTCATGCGCCGATCAGTTTGTTGTAAGATGGCAAAGCTTCTGCACTGCCTACTCCATGCAGAAGGCCCCTCATCTTCTGCCTCCCCAGTGTTTGCCTTTCCAGAGTTTGTCTTTGCTGCTAGAATATGATTTCTTGATTGAAATGAGCTTGATAATGTGATTTCATTTGGTGTGTTTTATTCTCTATCTTACTTAGACTATTGCCTCTGGGGCAAATACTATGTTTCCCCCTGCTCTCCCCTCCCCTCCCCTCCCCTCCCCTCCCCTCCTCTTCTCTTCTCTTCTCTTCTCTTCTCTTCTCTTCTCTTCTCTTCTCTTCTCTTCTCTCTCTCTCTGTCTCTCCCTCCCTCCCTCCCTCCCTCCTCTCTCCCTCTCTCTCTCTTTCTCCTCTCTCCCTCTCTCTCTTTCTCCTCTCTCTCCCTCCCTTCCTCCTCTTTCTCTCTCTCTCTCTCTTCCTCCCTCCTCTCTCTCTTTCTCTCTCCTCTCTCTCCTCTCTCTCTCTCTCCCTCCCTCCTCTCTCTCTCTCCCTCCCTCCCTCCTCTCTCTTCTCTCTCTCTCCCCTCTCTTTCTCTCTCTCTCCCTCCTCTTTCTCTCTCCTCTCTCTCTCTCTCTCTCCTCTCTTTCTCTCTCCTCTCTCTCTCTCTCCCTCCTCTCTCTCCTCTCTCTCCTCTCTCCCCCCTCTCTGCCTTACACAGTCCTAGGAACACCATCAATGCTGAACAAATAAATAACCAGAGTTGTGAAATGGAGTCTAAAATTTATAGAACAGGCTCATCTATCAAAATTTGGACACCAGAGCACAGAGTCAATTATCACGTATTAACTTGCTCTTGCTGGCGTTTTAATGCATTTAGAAAAGACTCACTTCCTCTCCACAGGCACACCTCGCCAACCCGCAACACTAGCAAAACTGAGGACACTGTAGACAAAACTCAGCTTCTGCTCAGACTCTAAAGGCTACTGGACACAGTACAAACTCTTTATAAAAGATGAAGACACTGCATGGTCTGTCTCGTGTGCAAACTTCAGTAAAATAAGAGCATGCTACATACAATCTTAGATTTGCAGAAATATTTTCTCATAGATTGTCTTACATGATTTTCACAAGACTATAAAGCAGATCAGGCACCATTCCCATTTTAAAGGTGAGTAAACTGATACACAAAAATGTGGAGTGACTTTTTAATTAATGCACAAGGAAGGGAGGAAAGGAGGGAGGCAAGGAGGGACTAAAGGAGGGGAAAGCAGAAAGGAAGAAGGAAAAAGAAAGGAAGGAAGGGAAAGGAGGGAAAAGAAGGTAGAAAAAGGAAAGTATGAAACTGGCTTTTTTAGCAATTACTTAATTCCTCACCCCAGTTTTGGTAATAGCAGCAGAGACATAAATAAATAGTTTTAATACTAACAGTGCTAATGGTGATAACAGGCATGTTGGTAGCAAAATAGTAGTAATAGTAGCAACAGTAGTAACATTACTGCCTTATCTTTACACACCAAATAAGTTTCCAGGGCCCTTCCATATACAGTGTTTCATTCATTCATTCTTCAAAAGCAGCTTCCTGGACAGTTAACACAGGTCCCATTCTATGACGAGGCAGCTGAGACACACTAGGATCACCTTTCTTCAAACTGCACAACACCTGGGGGACCATATCTGGTCTTCTGACCCAGGGGGTCCTATCCTGGTTTCCTCATCGGCCTGGTGTCACTCTGCCTGCCTGTCCAAGCAGCCAGTGGCTCCTACACGGCAGGTCCAGCTGCTGCCTTGGGGAGGAAATTTGAAGAGGGGAACCCAGCCAGACACACAGGTGAGGGAGGGAAGCATCAGAGATAAGATCACAAAAGATGTGAAATGGGAAGGACCCCACGGCAGAGGCTGGCTCCCAAGGAAGGGCTCAGGTTGGGAGCAAGGAAGGTGCAAACTGAGTCTGCGTATCCGTCTGGCTGACGGTGTCTCTCTAGTCACATCCCTCTGCCTTCAGGCAGTGAGCTCCATGCACCCACAGAAAGAAGCCTCACCAGTGGTTGAGGGTCATGATTTTGATTTTCCCATAGCCTATCTGGATTTGGACCTCCTGACCCAGCAAGTATCATCAATGGCTTCAATGTGGCCAGAGAATAAAAGACCCACTGCCTGCGATGCAACTCTGCACCTTCATCTTTGGAAACACAGCCCACCAGCATGGGTGCAGGGGCTCCCTGGCTGTGTCTACCCAGTGGGCCATGGCTTTGATGGCAAGCTGCAAGGTGATAAGACCAGTGGCAGAGAGAAGAACAGCCTATCACCCACCATACCTAACTGGTGGGATTCAGAAAGAAAAGGAGATTTCACCAAATCCCAGAAATCCCCTCATCTCTGTAATTAATATAACATGAGTGATAATAAAGGATAAAGCACATACCAAGAATCATGCTGGAGTTATGGAAACAGCATCTGAACAGGCAGGATTACCTTGTGCAGAAATGGCAATCCACAGCCCAAATCCTTGACCCCACAGCTGTCAATTTGCAACTGAAGGAAGCACAAACCACGCAACCCTTTCTCGGCTGCTGTGGTCTCCCCAGTCTTCCTGGGCAAGTGAGGGGGATAGTAGTTATGACCAGACCTCTGGGCTAATCTTTCTTTTAGAGATATAAAGGAGGAAAGGGCGCTGGGGCAGGGCGGAGGGGAGTCGGGAGAGAAGTGGAGCTGTCAGTGTGCTTGATGTTAAATAAAACCTACCAAGATTCAGCTGAGAATTTTAGCAGAATCCAAATGTGCTAGAAAAAAAAAAAAGGCATGGCTCCCATCTCTAAGGTTCACAGCTAAGCTGGCTTAGAATCACACATGCCAAGGTTAAAAATAAAAAGGCAGCCAGCCCTGAACGACACAGGCTCTGGGAAGGAAGCCTGAGGTATGTTGTTTGGTGGTGGAGGGAGGAAAGGAGAAGGAGAGCCTGGGTTCAGAGTACAGGTGCTTACCGGAGGGCACATTACCTAAAAGCCAGATGCTCAGAATTTTGCTATTTTGCACTTAAAAGGCATGTCACACTAGCAAAAAGGTTTCATAATGATCTTCGGGTTTTCCATCGAGGAAACCCTGGCAAGCATGGGAGGGTAGCCGTGGCCGACCCACTCAGGCAGGGCGCTGCTATTCATTGCCCCTGCATCCTGGGGTCTGGCTCAGGCAGGGTCCTTGTACACCTCCTGGATGGGACGCCTGTGGGTCACAGCTCAGAAAGCACGGTGGGCCGTCAGCATTGGCATGGAGCCACACCTGCCACCATGTGCCACCCTTTTCATTAACCAGAAGTCATGGTGCTGGGGCCACCCACAGGCCAGCTATCCCCTGCTTGGCTCCACTGTGGACGACTATGTGTCTGCTTCCTGAGGAGAATACACGTCCCATCCCTTGCCCTTCCAGCCATAGCCAATGCAGGCAGGGGCTAGCTGGCAAAGGGCGACAAGTTGGCCCTGTGGTTCCCCCTTCCTGCAAATCCCAGGCTCCTTATCATGAGTCCAGGGATGTCCTCTTTCTAATAAAATTGTCCTTTGTCCGGTATGCTTATGACCTCTACTGCCTAAAGGGCTTGCTGTTATAAAAATAAAGGAAATTAGCCCCAGCTACTGTGTCAGCTTCCCTGTCACCCCTCCACGGTTTTATCACTCTGCAGATGTTTCTAAAATGTCTTCAAAGAATCAGGTAAACGGTGAGAATTCTGTGACCCACATGTCATGGAGAGTCCACCAGTGTCTGGGACACCCTGACTCAGCCCATATGTGGGCTGATGCTACGTTTTGGCACCACACAGGCTGGGGAAGCAGATGGGCATGAAGAGTGGAGGATGCCACCGGACAGAAGCTTCAGCCCGTGCCCAGGCTCCACCCGCCAGGTAGCCTTCACCTGGCAGCGCAGCACAGCAGAGGAGCGGACAGTCTACTATGTCGCTGTCCCTGGGGCTCTGGCCAGCCTTCCCTTGAGGTGCCCAAACTTGGTGTCTTCCAAATTCCATATCTCAGCTGATGCCTTGGAAGCACCACCCAATGCTAAGTGTCATTTTTACACCTTTAAAGCACTTCAGCAAAACCTTGGGAAGCAGACAGGGCAAGGGCTATCTACCTGCGCACTCTGATGGGTGGAGAAAAGAGAGGCTGGGAGAGAGAGTTTGAAGCACTTGTTCAAGTTAAGTGACAGAGCCCAGATTCGGATCTAGGGCTCTTCCCATTACTCCAAGACCACTGAAAACTGGCCAGTGACTGTGAGTGGCAGCCGCAGCACAGCAGCAGATACCCGGGGCTGGGAATGAGACTCCCTAAGGGACTTCCTCAAGACCAAGACCTCGGCGATCCTTCTCATTCAGCTTGAGCCGGGGGACCTCTCCCAAGCAGAATTCCTCCCCGAGGGGTCTCTATCTTGACTTTCCCTTCAGTGGGCACTGCAGGTGCCAGGGACCAGAAGGGTCCTAAGGGTCGGGGTAGGCTGTGGTCAGGCAGTATATGCCCCGGCCTGCCCTTTCCTCGGGTGCCCGCCCCAGCCGCCCTACAGGCTGGACGTGGAGCCAGCCCTCCAGCCTGCCGAGGTTTGCCTGGAAATCTCCTTTCCCTTGCAGGGACTCCAGGGACCACAGGGAACGCCCTTTGCAGTTCAAACAACCACGTGCTCCTCTACACGATCACTGGGAAGTTCTGGGTAAATCCTTCTGGTAGAGCTCCCGACCCCCCCCCCCAACTGTCAGCCTGAACCTACACATGGAGCTAGGGGAAGGGCAAGAGAAAACTCAGAAGATGGCCCCAAGGATGGGGCCGACTGCAGACCCGGCTCACAGAGTAGGGCTCCCCCTGCTTACCTGTACCAGTCCAGCCCACGGCCGTAGTTCCTGTCGAAGAAGTGGGGCTCGGTGCCCAAGGCCCGCACGTCCGGGTGCACGCGGATGAACTCCAGCACGGCCCGGGTGCCCCCCTTCTTCACGCCCACAATGAGGGCTTGGGGCAGCCTCTTGGTGCCCGGCTTCGGTGAGCCCGAGTGGTTGGAGCCGGAGAGGCGAGGGGCGGGCGCGGCGGCGGCGGGCGCGCTGGGAGCGCCGGGCTCGCTGGGCGGCGGCCCGGGGGGATCGCAGGGGCGGGACTTCTGCAGAAGTTTCTGGCCGCTCGCGCCGGGGCCGCGGAGGCAGCGAGGCGCGCCCAGGAGGCGGCTCCGGCCCAGGTCGTCGCAGCAGCACAAGAAGCTGTAACACAGGTAAGTGCAGGACAGCGAGAGCGTGAAGGCGAAGAGCAGCCGGCGCGCCCTCCGCGGCTGAGGTGGCCCCGCGCGGCCCAGGACCCTATAGGCCATGGCTCCATGGGCCCGCGCCGGGGGTCATGGTTTCCGAGGGGGCACCTGCGGCGGAGCTGCTGTGGCCCCGCGGTCGCCTAGAGGGCTCGCGCGGCGCAGCCCGGGCCACGCGGGTCGGGCGTAGAAGGCGCCGTCTTCTCCGGGCGCTGCTGGTCGGGGCGCGCACCATGCCCGGGGATCCCGGGGGCGGCGGCTCCTCGGGGGACGCGCGGCTGCATCCCCGACATCTCCCGGTGCGAGGCGATGGGGCTCCGGGCGGCAGGGCGGCTCCGGGCGCTCCTCGGCTCTTACGCGCGCCGGGTTCGGAGCGCGCCCAGCGCCCGAAGCCCCATTCCCGCGGCTCGCTCGGAGCGCCGCGCACCGCACGCTCGGCGGCCGCGGCTGGAGGGCGGACCGGACGGTGGCGCTGGCGCCGACCGCGTTCCGGCTCCTCGGGAAATGCCGAGCGGAGAGCGCTGCCGGCTCTATTTAAGGAGTCGCCTGACGTCAGCCGCGCGGGTCCCCCGAGCCCGCGCCGCACCCGGGGACCTGGCCCGCCCCTTGCGCCCCCACTCTCTCACTCCTCCCGGGGACACACTACCCCAGGCCCTCCCCCACGCAGACCTCTCCCTAAGGAGCCCCGTCCAGCTTAGGGCGGTGAGGGAAGGATGTCTGGGCACATCAAGCACTCCTCCGGGAGGCTGGACATCCCCGCCACACTGACCTCTGGACGCCCAGGGGTATTAGCCCAGGTCGAGATTGCGCCAACATCCAGACCAGACACAGACCGGGGACAGACAAGCACCCTACCCTGATACGCGGCCCCACCACACTGACCCCCACGCACGCACCGCAGACACAGGAGCGCGGGCATCCTCATCCGGACACACCCCCACACCCCACAAGGGGGCGGGGAGGAGAAGCCCCCTAATCTGGGCATAGAAATACAGACAGGGACACACCCCCTCCCCCGCCATGTCGCCAGACAGACACCCACAGCCCAGAATCGGAGGGTGCACTCGCCCGGGACTGGGACGCACGTTGTACACGGGCTGGGTGGAGGAACTGGGAGAGTGCGATTCCGTGACTGTGCAGGGAGCTCCGTGGCCCCCCGCGCTGACTCACACCCAGGCGGCTCGCTCTGTCTCACACCCGTGAAGCACGCACCTCCACCCCACTCTCGCTCCACCTCTCCGGGGGCCTGGAGGGAGAGCGCAGGGAGCCGGGAGCCGAGGACCTAGCGCCGGGCGGGTTCCTCTCCGCGGCCGCCCCCTAGCGGTGGACTGCTCCTGGGGGAGTTGTCCAAGGTACCAGGGGATCCATAAGGGCCAGGATGCTGCCGGCTTCTTCATGCAGTAGATCTAAGAGGGGGACACAAAGGGCAGGGATTTCTCCAGAAGCAATTCCACTTTGATGATTTCTAAGCGACTGCCTCCAAGACCACTCTCAGTGACCATGCCCAGAACAGGCTTGAATGATGACCCCAGTACTGCCCGGAGGGACTGCACTAGTACATTCTGCAGAATCAGAACTCTGCAAAAGAACAGGCCTGAATGGCCATGACTAAAAACAGTTGAGCTGCCTCTCAACAACAATGCCAAATAACTACAACCGGGTCTTCCCAAATTGAGGACGCCCAAAGGATGTCTGGACGACCACTCCCCCAACCCCCATTCAGGCTATTACTGTCCTAAGGGCATAAAGTGATCAAGAGGCCCCGTGGATTTTAACTCAAACCAGGAAATATTTTGTCCCCAAACCAGGCCCATCCCTAGAATCTGTAGACCATTCCCTCTGCTATAGATAATAAGAGTTACCAACTGTATTTGTCAGCTTTTCATCACTGTGGCCAAAATACCTGACAAGAACAACTTAGAGGAGGAAAGGTTTATTGGGCTCATGGTTTCAGAGGTTCAGTCCATGGCTGGCTGGCTCCGAGGCAGAAACATATTGGCAGAAGGATACGACAGAGGACACTTGCTCAGCTCGTGACACCCAGGAAGCAATGGGGTGGGCAGGGGCAGATACAGTCCTCAAGACCGTGCCCCAATGACCCACCTCCTCCAGACATGACTCACCTCTGACCTGTGCTAACCTTGCCCTCATCTCCAAACCTTTCCAAATGCCTCCTGAAAACCAGTCCCAAAGGCTTCTGAACCACATGGCCAGGTTTAGTCACAGCCCCAATTGTCCCCAATTTCTATATTAGCTTTTCATCACTGTGGCCAAAATACCTGACAAGAACAACTTAGAAGAGGGAAGGTTTATTTGGCTCATGGTTTCAGAGGTTCAGTCCATGGCTGGCCGGCTCCAAGGCAGAAACATCTTGACAGCAAGGTGTGGCAAAGAATAGCTGCTCAGCCTATGGCAGCCAGGAAGGGGTGGGGGAGGCAAGGACAGACATAGTCCTAAAGGCCCCCAGGGAGCCACCTCCTCTAGCCAGACTCCACCTCGGAACCTGCTGCATTGGAGGCCAGCCCTTCAGCGCATGAGCTTTCTGAGGGACATTCCAGACCTAAAGCATAGTACTAACTTTGTGCCAAGCACTTGGCACACATGAACTCATTTAATATGTATTACAACCTATGATATTGTTACCATCACCCCACATCATTTTGATTTCTTAATTCTAATAATAGAATTAAACAAGCATTTACCAAATCCTTGTTTTATGCCAGTAATGTGCTAATCACCTGATAATGTTCTACCTCACTAATCCTTGGAGACAGGTATTATTGTAATTCCTAATTCACAGACAGCAAAAAGGGTTAGTGAACATATATTTAGTAATTGGTGGAACTAAGATTAAACCCAGTCTGACTCCAAAATTCAAGTTCTTAATTACAGTGCTCTGAAGTGCTACCTTACCTTGACCTTTATTTGGGTATTTCCATTCTAGGCTCCTAACCTGGATGTGAACTAATTTGTCTGGGTCTCTACTACAATCTGGCACTTGGGATGAATGAGCAATTCCAGGTACAGATTAGAAAGTTCAACAGGACCCTCACCTCCTTTCTGTAAGCTCTATTTCTAGACCCCATTATCTTTTTTTTTTGTAGCTATATCACACTATGGACATCTTAAGCGTATGGCCAAGTAACATCTCTAAGTGTTTCCCACAAGTGCTGCTGATTAAGGCATATCCACCCCATACTGTGCTTGTACAGTGGGCTTTCTTGGACCCAACATGTAGGTCCTTACACATTTGACCTGATTAAATTTCATCTTCTCTCATCAGTTCACTGCTCCAGTTTTTTTTCAAATATCTGTTTGAATCTCAAGTCATGATGTGGCTTCCATATATTCAAAAAGAAAAAGCAGAAAGATTGTGTCCCAGTTTTACTCTTGATTCCAGGTGTACTTGGGGCAAGAGAGTTGCCCCCTATGAGCCTCAGTATTCACAGCTATAAAATGGGGAGTTATGAATAACCTCCCTCAAACGCCTCTTGGGGGTTTGAATATTGTGCAATTCTATGATTCTATGATTCTATTATCCAAAGCATGAACCAGTCTCTTGGCATCATGTCATTTCCACATTTGATTACAATTTAATTAATTCTTCACTCAAATTACTAATAAAAGTGTCAAAACAAATATGTTGAAAGGAGTTCTAATATCTACTTTCGGCAATTTCTCACATCATGAACCTATTTCTGCACTCCATTGTTAAAATTACAAGGTTAAACACAGAGTAATCCATGCTGACAAGTGCTTTTTTTTCTTACACAGAAACATGGATACAGTTATTTCTCATAATTCTGTGTTTGGCTCAATTTTAAAATTATTTTGACTCCTTGAACCCATAAATTCTGAAATTCCAGATACATCAGAGCCAAGTAGATTTTCTTCTTTGAATTTCCAACCAGAGTAATGACCGTGACTTGGATGGAATTTGTCAGACAGCGAGACAGTGGGCATGCCTGCTCATCAGCCTCCCCAAGCTGCATCATTTTACAGTAGCACCATGTTCTCCTTTGGGAGTATCAGGTAGGATTATGTTGAGTTATGTGGTTTGTCAAATAACACTCACTTAAAACAAGATAGATGTTTATTTTTCTATCACATGAAAGTCCAGATGAAGGTGATTCAGGGCTGGTAAGGACACTCCACTATGTTAGGGACCCAAGATCCCTAATCTTGTTGCTCCACGATGTGTCTCTTCCTTCTAAGGTCACCCAGTGTTCTAAGATGTCTTGCTCATCTCAGCCATCATGTTGACATTCTAACCATCACTAAGGAAGAAAAAGGTAAAGACACGCTATATCCCTTTGAGGACATTTCTTGGAAGTTGTCTGCATTTTTTTTTTTATTTTGAAACAGGGTCTCACTAAGTTGCGGAGGACCTCGCTAAGTAGCTGAGGCTGGTCGCGAACCCGGATACTACAATCTCAGCCTCCCAAGTTCTGGGATTACATGTGTGCCACCACGCCTGGCTGGTTGGATGCTTTCTAATATCAAGATATCTTTCTCTAAACGTAGTCTTGATTTTGCAGGGCTATATGCCTGGCTAAAACTTGGAGGTTTGGTTACCAAGAAAGAACTGATAACGCATTTATGGAAGGCAACTAGTAATCTCTGCCATCCTTGGAAAAACAGCGTTCCCTCATTCTTTCCCCAAGTGGTTTGTGTGAGCTGGGCCTAGTTCAAAGACAGGCCAGTAAGCCTCATGCCATCATTTTCTAATTGTATTCCAAATAATCGGAGGCAATTCAGATCTTTCCAGTGAGAATCAATCATGGAGCTTCTGCTGACGCTCTTTTCTTCTTAGATGGTCACCTCAGCTTGGATAAGGCTGACGCTTCCTGTGATGATCTCAGCCACCAAGAGGAGAGACTCTGAGAATGGAGTCAACGAAGAGGAAACTGAGACGGGAGATGGAGAATCAGCTTCCTGACGGTATCCCTTGTGCCTCTGGGTCTGTCCAGGCTGAAAGCACAGTCCCTGGATTTTCTTTCTCCAGCCGGTTAGTTATCTTTCTGGTATTTGTAATTGAAAGAGTCCTGACTAAAAACAAAGCAAAACAACAACAACAAAAATTGCTACCTCAATGGCAAGAAATAGGGGCTATTTTAACTTAAAGTGATGGAGGTAAGCCGGGTGTGGTGGTGCACACTTGTAATCCCAGTACTTGGGAGGCTGAGACAGGAGGATCCAGGTTTGAGGCCAGCTGCAGCTACATAGTGAGGCCTCCGCAACTTAGTGAGACCCTGTTTCAAAATAAAGAATAAAAAATAGAGCTGGGGGTGTAGCTCGGAGGTAGAATGCCCCTGGGTTCAATCCCTGGTACCACAAAAATAAATAAGTAAATAAATAAATAATAAAGTGATGGAGGTAAATGGGGACTTATTTTTGAGGATATGCACAGACCAGGACTGGAACCATCCCAAACCCAAGACTGTTGCGAGATCCAGTGACTTTTTTCATCTTCTCCACTTCTCTTTGTGTTTTATTTATTTTCCTTCTCAGTCTTAACTGTCACTTTTCTTTGTTTCTGCATTGGTAAGAGTTACTGATTTGTGAGCCACAGAAACTGACTTTGGCTGTTATCAGCAAAAAGAGGAATTCTGGACAGCTCACCCAGGAAAAGAACTTTGAGGTAGCTCACAGAATTAACGAGAAGAAAGCCGGAACACTGGACTCATAAACCGGAGCAATCTCAGAACACATCCCTTTCTCTGAGTCTCCATTTCTCTTTTCCACCCATGTTATCTTGAATCTTCCTTCCCACTCCCATACCCTGCGCCGATGACCTTGAATTTGAAATTCTGAAACAAGGAAATTTTCTTTCCCTTAAGTCTTTGGACCTAATCAAGCCTTATTATTCAGTTTTATTTCAGTGTAAGTTTCAAATCTTTTCCTGAGAGCAGAGTTTTGTAAAATGTAAGAAAATGTCCCAGAGAGGGTGAGTCCTATGAGGTGAAGGACAAGACAGTAGCAGAGTCACGTGGTCTGGAGGTTCCGGGAGGTGCAAGGTTCACATCGGAGCCGAGAGGATGTGCATGAATATTCTACATTTAGAGAGCAATTGAGAGGATGAGAGGAAATATTAGCCATGCTCCATTCTGTGGATAAAATCAGAGAGCAAAAGCTTAAGGGGCTTCCGGATACTACCTCTAGAAAGGAGGCAAGTCTAGAAGACCAGGGACCCTGGTTGACTTGAAGCACTTTGTGAGATTCAAAACCTTTGTCATAGCCAGGCGTGGTGGCCCATGCTTGTAATCCTAGTACGTGGGAGGCTGAGATAGGAGGATTGCAGGTTCACCACCAGCCTCAGCTACTTAGTGAGGCCCTCCGCAACTTAGTGAGACCCTGTTTCTAAATAAAGAATAAAAATAGGGCTGGGGGTGTAGCTCGGAGGTAGAATGCCCCTGGGCTCAATCCCCAGTACCGCAACAGAACAAAACCCTTGTCATCTTCCATGTTGGTTACATCTGTATTTGATAATAATAACAATGGTCATAATAATAGGTACCATTTATTGCACATTTACTCTGCACCAGAGACTGGGCTAAGCATATAGATGCATCACCTAATTTAATTACCTCAATAAACCAACAAGATAGGCATTGTTACTGTTCCTGCTTTATCAACAAGGAAATGATCTCAAGTGGGTTGAATTTTCTGTGCTGCAGGCTGGGGAAGGGGGAAATGAATGCAAAAAACAGTACAGATGGAGAGATCCCAGATCAGTTTTACCCACTTCAGAATCTTTCCTTGGAATCAGTACTGGCTAGCACCCTCACCTCTCAAATCCTGCATTGTTTAACCTATACTATCTTTTCGCGCCCTGCCTTACAATCTTGCCTTCCTAATGAGACTATAAACTCCTTGGGGCTGGGCATGGTAGCGCATACCTGTAATCCCAGTACTTGGGAGGCTGAGACAGGAAGATCACAGATTCAAGGCCAGCCTCAGCAATTTAGCGAGGCTCTCAGCAACTTAGCAAGATCCTGTTTCAAAATAAAAAATAAAATAGGGCTGGGGTGTAGCTCCGAGGTAGAATGCCCCTGGGTTCAATCCCCAGTACCAGAAAAGTAACTAAGTAAATAAACTCCTTGGGACAGGGGCTAAGCAGCTAATTTCAACTCAGTCCACTACTTGGAACTTGGGCTGCAAATTCATGTGGGGATTCCCTGGGTTTCTTTATCTCCTTTCTCCATCTTTGATGGACTGCTAAATATTATTTCTGTTAGGACTTCCAAGGAGGAACTAATATTTCATTTCAAAATGTATCGGAAATGCACTATTTGTAATGGCAGGGAAGACACTAAGCCTCATTTGCACAATACTATAGCACAGCTGACCTAGTAATTTTCCCTTTCTTCTCATTGTTATAAACCAAAGGGAAGCAGATAGGAATGACATTGCTGGTGATGTCACCTCCAAGCCATCCATTTCCCAAAATACATGTAGAAGAATACATAGCTACAGAGAAAAATATAGGGAGGTATATTTATTGGTTTGTACTGATTTTTAAAATTTCCTTTGAAGATTTTTTATTATATTGGTAAGATATCCTCAATGTAGAAACAAACAAAAATACTGAGAAACAAAAAGAAGAAAAACTCAAATCATTACAACCAGAAATTTGTTAATATTTATGTACTGTTACTTTTGTTAATACAGTTAGTATTTTATTTATATCCTTCCAATTATAAAAATATTCATTTGTTTATGGATCATCCTATAACCACTGTTCTATAAGGTTTTCTTTTCCACCTCACAATACTGTGAATCTGATTTATATCACTGAATACAGACTTATATAATAGGTCTTTCTTTCAGAAGAGAAAATAACTTTCTACTGGAAATGCTAGATGTGAGGATGGTGTAAGCCTGAAGCTACTCTGAATAGAGAATTGTCTGTGAATTAATTCAACACAGGGGTTAGCGGAGTGAGAGAGGAAGAATGAATCCTGATAATAATGTTTGAATCCCTGGATCCAGCTTTGCCTGAAGCAATCTTTTTAAGAGGCCATAAAGCGCAGTGGTTTGGAATGTGGTCTCTGGAGGCAGACTGCCTGGGTTCAAATCCTGGCTCTGCTTCTAGGATTAAACAGGATAATAAATGTAATGCACTTAGAACAGAGCCTGGCTAACCATAAGCCCTCAATGAACATCGGCCATTAATATGCTGAGAACTTTTCAGTTACATCCGCCAATACATTTTCTTTTTGGCTTAAGTTTTTTTGATTGATACAGATATTGCACTTTTCAACTAGATATGCATCTTTCAACCAACTTGAAAATTGTATCGACAACAAAATAAAATCCATCTCCGCTCTCAGAAATCACCTCCGACCCCTCCTACTTTGAATCCAGTGCACCTCCCTAATACTTTAAATGTTTCTAGGAAAGTAAACAAACCCCCTTTTTGGACACAGTTCATGGCAGGTGTTCAATAAGTGCTTACTGGATAAATAAATAGATAATACCCTCAAATACCCCTTTGCCTGGAGGACAATTATTTTAGCCAGGAGGACATAGGTCAACTTATCTTAAAGGACTGAATTGTCTGTTGATCGATCACCCCCTTCCTGTCCTCTCTCCTTTCTTTATTCAGTCTAAATTCCACGAATAAATATGATAATCGCTTTTTTTTTTGCTTACATCATCAACTCCCTTGACCTGCTCTCACTGTGCTGTATTTCCTGGTTACAATCAACTTTCCTCCCACTCAAGGCTCGCACCCACACAGCTGAACACCACGGACGCAGAACATGATGACTGGCCTCACTTCAAATTCATCATTTCTAATCTCAAGTGGACCCTTCACGCTTCCTAGCAATCATCCTACATTTTCTAGTCCATTCATTCTCAAGCCCTCCTCTGTAAGTATTTAGTACCACCCGTCTGTTCTCAGACCTCCAACCCTCCCTCCCTTGTCCCCAACAGCTGAGGACCTCACATCCTACTCCACTGGTAAAATAGAAGCAATCAGAAGGAAACTTCCCCCTGCCACACACACACACACACGCACACACACACACACACACACACACACACACACACACATTCTACCCACCTACCTGCATCTATGTACATATGCTTTATCTCCTGTTAATATGATTTTATTGTCTGTGTTTTTAGATAAGACCATCCCCTCGGCTTGTGCACTTCTCCAATCTCTCCGTGTTGCCTCAAGGACCTGACTCCAGCCATCCTTCCCCTTCCTCTCCTGCATCATCAACTTCCCCCTCTCCACTGGACCCTCCTCATCAGCATACAAGTCCATTGTTATTTATTCCATTTTAAAAAGGAGAGGCCAGGTGTGGTGGCACACACCTGTATTTCCAGTACTTGGGAGGCTGATAAAGGAGGATCGCAGGTTCGAGGACAGCCTCAGCAACTTAGCGAGAGCTTTAAAAAAATGAAAAAAGGGCTGAGGGTATAGCTCGTAGGTAGAATGCCCCTGGATTCATTCCCCAATACTCCCCCAAAAATTATAAAAAAGAAAGAAAGTACCCTGCCTTGACCTCACCTTTCCCTCCATTTAGATCTCGTCCTTTACAGCTCAACTCAAAGAGTGACTCTACTCCCTGACTCCTCCCACTTGCTCTTGAGCACACCCAAGTCTGGCTTTTGCTCCCCTCTCTCCTCCAAAGCTGTTCTTAAGGTCATCTGTGACTCCATGTTGCCGAACTCTGTTTTTTTTTTTTCAATGCTGGGATCTAACCCAGGGTCTCATGCACTCCACCACTGAGCCACACACCTGGCCCCTTGAGTCAAATCTTAATTCTCATCAATCCTACCCAAAAGCAGCGTTTAACACAGTTGACACTCTTTTCTTCTGGAAACACTCTGGTCACCAGAGTTTCCTGAAGCACAATCTCCTAATGTTTCTATCACCTCTGCTGCTGCTTCTAAAAGCCCCCTTTGTTGGTTCCATTTTGATTCCGCGGCCTCTAGTTTGGAGTCTCCTACAGATTAGTCCTTGGATCGCATCTCCACCTAACTAACTCCCTTAGTGACATCGCAAGTTCCATGGCTTTATTTGCCACTTTTATACTTACTGAGTCTGAAATGTATCTCTTTTAGCCCTGAGATTTCAACTTACTTGGATGTCTAATAGAGAACTCAAATTATACATGTCCCAAACTGAACTTTTAATAATTCCCTTAAAACTTGATTTTACCACAGTCTTAGTCATCTAAGTAAATGGCAACCCTAGCCTTCTAATTGCTTAATCCAAGACAAATGCCCTTACCTCTGACTCTTCTTTCTCATACACATCTGGTCTGTGAGCAAACCCTGTTCATTCTCCCCTCAAAATAGTTACTAAATTTGGCTGATTCTCGCCACCGCTCTTGCTATTATCCCGACCCGAGCCACCATCCTTTTTCATCTAAATCCCTACAGTAGCTACTACCAGTCATTTCTTTTCTCTCAGTTCTTTTCCCACTCTTCCACACTCTCCTTTGGATTGCAGGTTGCTACATGTCTCAGAACTACATTTCCCAGAATCCCTTGCTAGCTGGTTTCTAGTTTGTTTGTTTGTTTTATTTATTTATTTATTTATTTTTGTGGTACCGGGGATCGAACGCAGGGGCGTTCTACCTCTGCGCTACACCCCCAGCCCTATTTTTTATACTTTATTTTGAAACCGGGTCTCACCAAGTTGCGGAGGGCCTCACTAAGTAGAGAGAGAGAGACAGGAGAGAGAGAGAGAGAGAGAGAGAGAGAGAGAGAGAG
>PVJS01041189.1:0-18063 GCA_004027185.1 Glis glis
AAAAAAAAAAAAAAAAAAAAAAAAACAGAATGGTAAGTTACATGTTATATGCATTTTACCACAGGCCGGTTGTGGTGGTGCACACTTGTAATCCCTGTACTTGGGAGGCTGAGACAGGAGGATCACAGGTTGGAAGCCAGCCTTGGCAACTTAGTGAGACCCTGTTTCCAAATAAGAAATAAAATTGGGCTGGGGTTATAACTTGGAGGTAGAATGCCTCTGGGTTCAATCCCTAGTACCACATACAAAAATAAATAAATAAATAAATATTTGTATTTTACCACAATTTTAAAAAACAGACCATAAAAATGGGGGAAAAGTTAATCTGTTATTGAATGTCATATGCTTGAGTTATTTCCAATTTTTCATTATTAAGACTAAGCTTTAAGCTGGGCATGGTGGCGCACGCTTGTAATCCCAGTACTTGGGAGGCTGAGACTGAAGGATCCGGGTTCGCGGGCAGCCTCAGCTACTTAGTGAGGCCTCTGCAACTTAGTGAGGCCCTGTTTCAAAATAAAGATTAAAAAATAGGGCTGGGGGTGTAGCCCGGAGGTAGAATGCCTCTGGGTTCAATCCTGGTACCGCCAAAAAAAAAAGACTAACCTTGAGATGAACAACATTGTACATCAAACTTTGGTACATCTCATATATACAAAAATTTAAGGACAAATTCCTAAGTGTCCTAAGTGTTGAATGGCTGAGTCAAAGAGTAAGAACAAATTCAAGGCCATAATAAACACAAACAAAATGCCCTTTGGAAAAGTTGCAACAATTTTCCTGTTATTATTCATTCAATAAATACACAATGAACATTAGTGGAGTTTGTATTCTGGGCCAGATAGCAGTAGGTACCTTTTTTTTTTTTTATGGTGCTGAGGATTGAATCCAGGGGCATTCTACCACTGAGCTACACCCTCAGCCCCTTTTACTTTTTATTTATTAATTTTTTTGTGATACTGGGGATGTAACCCAGGTGCCTTCTACCTCTGGGCTACACTCCCAGACCTATTTTACTTATTTTGAAACAGGGTCTCACTAGGTTGCTGAGAGCCTCACTAAGTTGCTGAGGCTGGCTTCAAACCTGTGATCCTCCTGTCTCAGCCTCCCAAATACTGGGATTGCAAGCATGCACCACCACATCCAGCTTACTTTTTATTTTGAAGCAGGTTCTACCTCTGAGCTACACCCCCAGCCCTATTTTATTATTTTATTTGGAAACAGGGTCTCACTAAGTTGTGGAGGGCCTCACTAAGTAGCTGAGGCTGGCCGCGAACCTGGATCCTCCTGTTTCAGCCTCCCAAGTACTGTGATGACAAGCCTGCGCCACTCATTTCCATTTTTAATGGGCATTTCAGCATCGGTCCTCACCTTGGTAATCCAAACGTCATTGCCTTTGCTCATTGTCCTTGGGACATCCCATCTCTTTCCTGGAAGCGAGAGAGAACGAGAGAGAGCGAGAGCTGAGGCTGGCCGCGAACCTGGATCCTCCGGTCTCCGCCTCCCAAGTACTGGGATTACAAGCGTGCGCCACCACGCCTGGCTCTAATTTTTTTTTTTTATTTTGAAACAGGGTCTCGCGCCATCACGCCCGGCTTCAGTGCCCAATTCTAACAGTCATATGTGAGGGGCCCTAAAATGATAGGCAGCTAATGTTTTTCAGTGAATAATTGGATACTTTGAAAAAGGAAAGTAGAAAGTAATTACAGATGTTTTTGGATTTTGTGATTAGAAACTTTTATGATTGGAGTCTACCTAGTTGAATCTCCTCATTTTTCAGATGAAACAGATCTAGTGAGAGAAAGTGACACAGTTCATTCAGGACAGACAAAAACTAAGTTCTACAGGCTCTTTGCTAATTGCCCTTTTTGTTTATGAACAATTTTCATTGCTGGTAGGAGTCAGTACTCTAAACCACATTATTATTATTATTATTATTATTATTATTTTCAGTGCCAGGGGTCAAACCAAGGACCTCTCACATTCTAGGCAGTCCTGCCACTGAGCTACCTCTCCATTCCTGTAAACCATGACTTAAAGCTGCTATAGAGAAGGAAGATTTGCAACTACTTTGCTTCCTCTAACTTTTGTCAGGAACAATCCCAGGATGCCTAAGCAGAAATCTGTTAAGTTCTGGGTCTCTGCTCTTTAGCACCTTGCAAGTTTTCTCAGGGTGAACCATTCCCGTTGAGCAACATCTTTTGAAAGCTTTTGTTTGCTTCCATCTTGCTATTAGCTGGCAAGCTGCGTGGTTTACTGAAAACCTCAGCCAGGTTGCTAGCTTGGTAGTAATCTGAGAACAGCGTCTCTGGAGGCCAGCTGAAGTCCTCTGAAGTTTGCAAAGGTGAACTGACCTACTGCTTCAAATTATAGCTCAGAATCCAGCAGAGCCTGCCTGGGCACTATGGGAGGCTACCGAAGGCTGATGTTGAGGATCGAGTGCCTTGGGCTTCAAATTAATAGCCAGCTACGCATTGCCAATTCATTTCCCCTAGTTCGGCAGCCAGAGAGCAGGCAGTAAATGGATATGTGGGAGACGTTATGCCCCAGAGTGCTGTGGGGAAGACGGAAAGAAGCAAACCCTGGGCAGCCTTGTTGGTCCCTGAGGGTCGGTGCCTTGGCGAGAGGGATGTCTGGAGGACTTGAACCCAAGCCATGTCTTGCACAATGGGTAGATTGGGAGCAGGGGAAGTAGAATAGGAGATGGGGAATGTGTTTTGGGTGGAGAAAATGACAAACTCAGAGGCTTAGAGGGAGAAACATACAAGGAGTATTTGGGAAATGAAATATGAATCAGTGTAATTTTGATAGTCAGAAGTTATGGAAGAAAGTTTGGTCTAGCTTGGTAGGTCCTTAAATCCCAAGCTATGGGGTTGTGTTAGTCGGCTTTCTGTTGCTATGACAAAACGGCTGAGATAATCAACTTATAAGGAGGAAAGGTTTATTTTGGCTCATGCTTTCAGAGGTTTCAGTCCAAGATGGCTTGGCCCTGCTGCCTTTAGGCCTGTGTAGCATAGTACATCATGGCAAGAATGTGTGGAGGAGGAGGCCTGGTCACCTCCTGGTGGCTGGGAAGCAAAAAGAGAGAGGAAGGGGCTGTGGTTTCACTATCCCCTTCAAGGCCACACTCTCACTGACCTAGCTCCTATTAGGCCCCACCAGTTAAAGGTTCCTCCAGAGCCGGGCGTGGTGGTGCATGCTTGTAATCCCAGTACTTGGGAGGCTGAGACAGGAGGATCGCAGGTTCAAGGCCAGCCTCTGCAACTTAGTGAGGCCCTGTTTCAAAATAAAGAATAAAAAATAGGGTTTGGGTATAACTCAGAGGTAGAATGCCCCTGGGTTCAATCCCCAGTACCGCAAAAAAAAAAAAAAAAAAAGCTTCCTCCACCTTCCAGTGGTGCTACAGGCTGGCCACCAAGTCTCTAACACATGGCCCTAGGGGGGTACTATCCAAACTGCAGCGGGGTTTAGCCTTGACTATGAAGATAATGGGAGTCGTGAAAGGTTTAGGAGTAGGAGGTTGATGAGAGTCTCACTACTTGCTGAGGCTGTCCTCAAACCTACAATCCTTCTGTTTCAGCCTCCCAAATAATGGGGTTATAAGTATGTGCCACCACGTCTGGCTAAGAATATACTTTTTTTTTTTTTTTGCGGTACCAGGGATTGAACCCAGGGGCGTTCTACCTCCAAGCTAAACCCTGGCCCTATTTTTTTTTTTATATTTTATTTTGAAACTGGGTCTCACGAAGTTGCGGAGGGCCTCACTAAGTAGCTGAGGCTGTCCGCAAACCCAGATCCTCCAGTCTCCGTCTCCCAAGTACTGGGATTACAAGCGCGCACCACCACGCCTGGCCTAGAATATACTTTTAATATAATTTTGTATATAGCTTTTTTCTCCTTCTCTCTTAGCATTACTTTCAAAGCATATTACCACGTCTTTAAAGGGGTTTATTAACATGGGTAATGGCTGCATAACTTGGGTGGTAATTTTTAAACTACTACTACTATCCTGGTTTTGCTTAATACATTTCCTTACTGATGATGTCCATACTATGTTTCATAACATTCGCTTCACTGTGTTAAACAGAAGGTCTCGTATTGTGCCGAGCCCCCCGGGAATGCAGTCTGGAGTAGTTGCAGGCTGAGTTCCAAGTCCAACATTCCTAATAAAGAAGGGTTTCAGTGAAATGTCAGTTTACCTTGAATATTTTCCCAGTCTTATAAGCAGTCTTCATTTTCTTCCCAACAATAAGTGTATTCATTTGTCTTCTCTTAGCTATTTTCACTGTGATAAGAAATAGCTTTATTTCAAGGATTTTTGGGGGGAGAGGGGGTGATGCTAGATCCAGTCTTAAGGCAAATTTAATCTTGAAATTTTTTTTTTGTGGATCTGGGGATTGAACCCAGGGGGCTTCTACCTCCGAGCTACACCCCCAGTCCTATTTTTTGTTCTTTATTTTGAAACAGAGTCTCACTAAGTTGCGGAGGGCCTCACTAAGTAGCTGAGGCTGGCCACGAACCTGGATCCTCTGGTCTCAGCCTCCCAAGTACTGGGATTACAAGTGCGCGCCACCACACCCGGCTTGATCTTGAATTTGAACACTATATGGTCCTCCACATAGCTATATGGATGTGCTAAAAGCCATCTCAGAGTATAAAACACTATATATCATTTGTTCGTTTATTTTATCAGCAATCATTTTCGTGATGTAGCTCCTACTATGTGCTGTGGGAATCTGATACATATCGCAGCTATATTGTGGAGTTTCCGAGCCGAGTGAACCTGGTTCCTCTTGTCCAGGGACTTCCAGCCTTCCCCCTGTTGTGCTACATGATTCCACTGGACACAAGTCCTTGCAGGCACTGCTGACGCAGTCCTGGAGGGCCGGCTCGTGCCCACTTTCTCTTCTCCCTTCCTCTGTGGTATTCAACTGGGCACTAGATAGAGTGACCACTGGCCGGTTTACCTGGATGAAAGCACATTCCAAAGCACAACCAATTTAAGACATGACTGGCTTCTTGCGGAATGTTCTGAATTTCCCCCCTTCCCATCAGCATATTGCCAGGATGGATCCTTTGGGAGCTTTGCCCTCCTCACAACCCTCTGATGCTTGGTTTAATGCTGACAATACAGGCCTCCCCATGGCCTATCTTCTTTTACAGCTTCCTATGCGTTCTGCTCTATGTTGCCTCTTCCCATTGTTTCGTTCCCCCAAAGTTTCCCACTGTACCTATGGAAGCCTCACCCCATGCCCAGCAAATCCCTCTAGGAATGTGAGCTCTTCACAGAAGCCCCCCCCCACCTGACAGACACCCAGCCCTCCTCTGGAGTTCTCTCCAGGGCTCTCCCAAGGGGACGCTACTCTTTGCCCACTTCTCAAATGCCTGGGGTCAGGAGCTCTCTCGGGGATGTTTCACGCCTGGCTCTGTTGGCCATTTCTGGCATTCTTGCACTTACAGATCTCTGCCTCCATCTTCACCTGACATTCTCCGTGTGTGTGTGTGTGTGTGTGTGTGTGTGTGTGTGTGTGTGTCTAAATTTCCCCTTTTTATATAGGACATCAGTCATATTGGATTAGAACCCACTCTAATGACCCCATTTAAAGTTGATCGTCAGCCAGGTGGGGTGGTGCACACCTGTAATCCCAGTACTTGGGAGGCTGAGACAGGAAGATCATAGGTTCAAGGACAGCCCCAACAACTTAACAAGACTTGGCAACCTAGCAAGACCCTGTTTCAAAAATAAAATAATAAAGTTGATTGTCTCTGTAAAGACCCTATCTCCATTAAAGGTCACAGTCTGAGGGACTAGAGGTTTGGACATCAGTATATGAATTTTAAGGGACACACCCCAACCTATAAGATACCAAGACAGCAGTTTAATACTTTGTCCCTGTCCCATGGGTGAAAGTCCTGGACAGGGAAATATGGGGTTTTGGTAATGTAGTTACTACCCGTCAACCAGCTATTGGGTGTTTCGGAATTGTTAGTGACCACTCTGCCCAAACTTTGCAGCCTATTTTGCAACACCTAGTTCAGCCTGATTCCATCATTCACTCTGATTCATGGGCAGCATATAATAACCTTCAGCCTCTCCTAGGTTTCCAGCACGCTCAGCGTTAAGTATAATGATCCCAACTTCCATTTTATGTCCCCTCTTGGCATGTGTACCCTAAACACTGAGTCCTATGGAACAAACGTGAAGCAAAGTACAGGACCACGAGAGGAGTTTGTCACAGTATTAAATCAACATAAGACAGATGAACAGGAGAAAAGCATACATATTTTTTTTTTTTTTGCGGTATTGGGGATGGAGCCCAGGGGCATTCCACCTCCAAGCTACACCCCCAGCCCTATTTTTTGTTCTTTATTTTGAAACAGGGTCTCACTAAGTTGCAGAGGCCTCACTAAGTAAGAGGCTGGCTGCAAACCCAGATCTTCTGGTCTCAGCCTCCCAAGTACTGGAATTACAAGCGTGTGCCACCACGCCCGGCTATGCATACACATTTTTACATGCACGCGGGAGCCCCATAGGAAAATGAAAACCAGAAGAAGTGGCAAGACCTAAGTACTGATGCGCTGGGTTGAACAAAGACAGCATTTGTGGAAATTTCATCTCTGGCTTTCAGGAAGAAAAGGGAGGCCAGAGCCCCCTTTGCCTGGTGTTTATGTAGTGTCTTCAGCTCAAAATAATACTCATGCTAAAGTGACATATTTTGGGGTGGCATATCCTGCTACCCTTCAGTCACATTCTTTTTTTTTTTTTTTTTTGGTGGTACTGGGGATTGAACCCAGGGGCATTTTACCTCCGAGCTACACCCCCAGCCCTATTTTATATTCTTTATTTTGAAACAGAGTCTCACGAAGTTGCAGAGGGCCTCACTAAGTAGCTGAGGCTGGCTGCGAACCTGGATCCTCCTGTCTCTGCCTCCCAAGTACTGGGATTACAAGCGTGTGCCACCACGCCTGGCCTACCCTTCAGTCACATTCTAAGGCAGTAAGGGTTGGAGCTTCAACACATGAATTTGGGCGGTGGCACAATTCAGTCTATAACAGCTAGCTACCAGAAAGACAGAACAGGGCTTGCTGGTGGCCTTGGGTACAGCCATACCAGCTCGGTATGCATTGCCTTGAACTTCTTGTTATGTGGCCAAAATGCACCCCATCTGTTTAAGGTAGTCTTAAGTTTTGTTTGTTTTGTTTTTGCAACTGAACACATCCCTAAATTGACATAAGCCCCAAATGGAGCCCATCAGTTTCTGAAATCTGCTTCTCTTCCTGTGTGCCCTGGTCAGTGTGTCTGACCATCATCTCCTTAGAAATTGGAGTGCATCTCTCTAAGAGGCTAAAAATAATGTGTTTCTCAGTCTCCTTTGCAGCCAGAGGTGGCCATGGGATACTTCAGCTTAGCGCTTCTGGGAGTGTTGATTTCTATCCTTTATTTGCCCTCCCCCAATACATGATCAATTTCTAGGTCTTCTTGACTCTCTTTCTTAAATCTCTCTCTGTTATGAGATGAATTATGAGCCCCTCCCCCCATTTTATTTTACAGTCCTAACCCTTAGTATCTCACACTGTTACTTTATTTGGAAATAGGATTGTAAATGTAATGAGTTAAGACGAGGTCGTTGCTATAGTCTGAATGTTTGTCCCCCTCAAAATACATGTGTTGAAGTCCTGACCCCCAAGGTGATGACGTCAGGAGGCGGGGACTTTGGGAAATTCCTGGGTCCTGAGAGAGGAACCCTTCTGAGTGGGACCAGAGCCTGAATAAAGAGGCCCCTTAGCCAGGCATGGTGGCGCACATCTATAATCCCAGTACTCGGAAGGCTGAGACAGAAGGATCACAGGTTCGCGGCCAACATCAGCAACTTAGCGAGGTCCTTAGCAACTTAGCAAGACCCTGTTTCAAAACAAAAAATAGGGCTGGTGGTGTAACTGGGAGGTAGAGTGTCTCTGGGTTCAATCTCCACCGATGAGAAGCTGGACCCTCACTGGACACCAAATCAGTTGATGCCTTGACCTTGGACTTCCCCATCTCTAGAACTGTGAGAAATAAAATCCTGTTGTTTATAAGCCCTCAGTCTGTGGTATTTTGTCATGGCATCCCAAATAGTCTATGACAATAGGTACAGAGCAGGGCAGGTTGATAATCCAGTATGACTGGTGTTCTTTTTTTTTTTTTGCGGTACCAGGGATTGAACCCAGGGGCGTTCTACCTCCGAGCTACACCCCCGGCCCTATTTTTATAATTTATTTTGAAACTGGGTCTCATGAAGTTGCAGAGGCCTCACTAAGTAGCTGAGGCTGGCTGGGAACCCAGATCCTCCGGTCTCTGCCTCCCAAGTACTGGGATTACAAGCCTGGGCCACCATGCCCGGCTTGACTGGTGTTCTTTTTTACAATTTTGTTCTGTGGTGCTGGGGATGGAACCCAGGGGCATTCTGCCTCCAAGCTACACCCCCAGCCCTATTTTATTCTTATTTTGAAACAGGGTTTCACTAGGTTGATGAGAGTCTCACTACTTGCTGAGGCTGTCCTTGAACCTGTGATCCTCCTGTCTCAGCCTCCCAAGTACTGGGATTACAAGCGTGTGCCACCACGCCTGTCTTAATTTTTTTTTTTTTTTGCGATATTAGGGATTGAACCGAGGGGCATTCTACCTCTGAGCTACACCCCCAGCCCTATTTTTTATTCTTTATTTTGAAACAGGGTCTCACTAAGTTGCGGAGGGCCTCACTAAGTTGCTGAGACTGGCCTCGAATCTGCTGTCTCAGCCTCCCAAGTGCTGGGATTATAGGTGTGTGTCACCACACCCAGCTGGTGTCCTTATCAGAATTGGATGTGGAGACACAGGAGGAGAATGCCATGTGATGACAGAGGCAGAAACCAGAGTAATGTCGCTGACAGTCAGGGAATGCCAAGGATGATGGCTACCTTTAGAAGCTAAGAGGGAAGAAAGGGCTCTACCCAGAGTCCTGAGGGAGCATGGCCTTGCTGACGCCTTGACTCTGGACCTCTAGCCCCCGGAACAGCGAGCGAATACGTGGCTGTTGTTTTAAGCTGCGCAGTTCATGGTGCCTGGATGCTGTACTCCCAGGAGACCCTCTAGTCCCTTGGCCCCCTGTCCGGGCGCCAGGCTCTCCTTTTCCCCCAGGCTGCTCTTCCAGCTTCCAGTCTTGCTTCCTTTCCGCTCAGCCCCCACTCAGCAATCCAAACGAGCTTTCCAAGGCTCCAATTACTCTCCTGTTTACACACCTTCTCAGTACTCTAAAAATAAATTCTGAACTCCCTTACCTGTTACACAAGGCCCTCAACTTGTCCCAAGATTTTTCTGGTACTCTTTGTGATTGCAATTCCCCAATGTTCCCACTGTCTGACCTGTGTCTTAAATTCCCATTGGCTGTTCCTTCTCTAAAGAAGCTGTCTCCAACTCCCCTAACATTGTCAGTGTCCCTGCTGAATGCTATTTCTTTTTTTTTTTTTTTTTTTTTTTTTTGCGTTACTGGGGATGGAACCCAGGGGCATTCTACCTCCAGGCTATAGCCCAAGCCCCATTTTTTATTCTTTATTTTGAAACAGGGTCTCGCTAAGTTGCAGAGGGCCTCACTAAGAGCTGAGGCTGGCCGCGATCCTCCGGTCTCAGCCTCCCAAGTACTGGGATTACAAGCATGCGCCACCACGCCCGGCTTGCTGAATGCTATTTCTTTTTTCTTTTTCTTTTATTTTTTTGCGGCACTGGGGATTGAACCCAGGAGCATTCTACCTCTGAGCTACACCCCCAGTTCTTTTTATTTTTTATTTCCAAACAGGGTCCTCCTAAGTGGCTGAAGCTGGCCTCGAACCTGGGATCCTCCTGTCTCAGCCTCCCAAGTACTGGAATTACAGTCGTGTGCCACCACGCCTGGCTGCTGACTGCTTTTGTAAAGCCTGGTTCTTACCCATCAGAGCAGAGACCCCATGCGCTAGTATGCGTGCTTGCTTGTCTATCTGCCTCCCTGGTCTGTAAGCTACCAGGGCAGGGGCTGTGTCTTCTTCAGCACAGTGACACCGCTGTCTGGCAGTGACTGGCCCATTTCAGGCCCTCAATCCATGGACTGAGGAAAATGGAGGTCTGTCTTGCTAAGTTGCTGAGTGTTGCTACTTGCTGAGACTGTCCTTGAACCTGGGATCTTCCTGTCTTGTCCTCCCAAGTGCCAGTATTACAGGTGTGTACCACCACGCCCGGCTGCAAGTCATGTTGTTGAATGTGGACCATGGTGCTAAAGGGTGGTCATGAGGGGCCTGCTCATGATAAACCTCCTCAAATGAAAGCTATAACTGGAAGTGGCACTTGGCTTCCTGCCAGCGGCTGGGCGTTTAACCCACAACATCTCTTAAGCCTCACGTTAACACTATGGGGTAGAATTATTCCCATTTTACTGATAGGAAAACTGATGTTCAGGGAAGTCCACAGACTCGCTCAACAGTGCTCCTTGAGCACCTACTATGTGTCAGGTGCTTTTCTAGGTGCTGCAAGTAGGATATGGATGAAACAGTCAAAACTTGCAGCCTTGGTAGAGCCGACAGTCACAAGGCAATACATGAGATAAAGAAGTAAATACATAGAGTATGCCAGGCAGTGCTAAGTCCCTGGAGAAAAATTAAGCAGAGCAGGCGGCGGGAGTTCAGGAGGGGCAGCAATGTGGTTTAAGGTGGACAGGTTTGGTCTCATGGAGATGAGCTTGGAGCAAAGACTGGAGGAAGTGGGGCATGGGCCTTGTGGAGAACGCTTTCAGAAACCTGCCTGGGTTACTAGGGAATTGATGGGGTGAGCACTGGAGTCACTGTTTGGCTTTAAAGCTAGTGCTCACTGCATACTAGGCAAGTACTCTACCACTGACCCACACCCCCAGCCCAAGAATCATTTTCAAGAAGCAGAGCCAGGTGTGGTGGGTGGCACATGCCTGTAATCCTAGAACTTGGGAGGCTGAGACAGGAGGATCGCTGGTTTGAGGCCAGCCTCAGCAACTTAGCAAGGTCCTCTGCAACTTAGTGAGACCCTGTTTCAAAATAAAAAATAAAATAGGTCTGGGGGTGTAGCTCAAAGATAGAATAAAAAAAATAAAAGAAGCAGTGCCGCTGTCCTGCAAGCGGGGTTCCTGTGTGTGTCCCTGCGCATAGGTGTGTGTACATGTGTGTGCGTGCACACATGTGAGTTTTCTGGGAATGTGTTATATTTCCTGGGTGGACCCCACGAGTATCCTCCAGGGCCTGAGTGCCCACTGAGGCTTGCGACCTTTCTAGTCTCCTCACCCTGAGCGCTGCACCACATTCCTGTGGCTTTATTTATGTGCCTTGGAGCTCTGCCAGGGCTGGACCGAGGCAGGTTGCTATGGTGATCTCCCCACTCTGCCCAGATAACTCTTCAAGGATGTTGCCCTTGGGCTTGAAATAGTTCTTGCCCTGGAGAACGAGCTCAGGCGTGGTGACCAGATGTTGGGAAACCTGTTGGTTCTCTCAGTCTCTGAATTTGCAAAGTGCATCCTGGGTGAAAAAGACTTCTGGGGAGCATGTTCCGGACCCCCTCCTCTCGCTTCAGGAGGAAAATGGCTTTGTTTAGGTAAAAGGAGAGCTTCTCTTGGTATATTCAGAGAGCTTGCTTTGGAGCCTGCTAAAACAGAACTTTGTGTGTGTGAGTGAGGTACTGGGGATTGAACCCAGGGACATTCTACCTCTGAGCTACACCCCCAGCCCTATTTTTTATTCTTTATTTTTGAAACAGGGTCTCACTAAGTTGTGGAGGGCCTCACTAAGAAGCTGAGGCTGGCCGTGAACCTGCGATCCTCCTGTTTCAGCCTCCCAAATACTGGGATCACAAGAGTGTGCCACCATGCCTGGCCAATACCATAAAAATTCTGCTGTGCAGAGGATGTAGAAAACTAAAGGGACTACAACAACAGCCACCAAAAACCACCTTGTTAACATAACCACTGCTTAAAATAAACTTTACCTGCCTCGAAATAAAATATAAAAAGGGCTGGGGATGTATATATGTAACTTTTTCATACCCCCCATTATTCCTGTTGATTTATGGTTAATTTCCCTTCCCCACTACCAGGCAACCTCTGATCTGCCATTCGTCACCACAGATTCCTTTCACTTTTTCTACAAGTTCATATAAATGAACTAGGTGCAGCAGCGCACACCTGTAATCCTAGTACTTGGGAGGCTGAGACAGGAGGATCTCAGGTTCAAGACCAGTCTTAGCAATTTAGCAAGACCCTCAGCAACATAGTGAGAGCCTGTTTCAAAAATAAAAATAAGCTGGGCATGGTAGCATATGCTTGTAATCCCAGTACTTGGGAGGCTGAGACAGGAGGATTGCAGGTTTGAAGCCAGCCTCAGCAACTTTGTGAGGTCCTCCACAACTTAGTGAGACCCTGTTTCAAAATAAAAAATAGGGCTGGGGGTGTAGCTTGGAGGTAGAATGCCCCTGCATTCAATCCCCAGTACCAAAAAATAAAATAAAATAAAAAGCAAAACAAAAATAAAAATAAGTTAGGTGAGGTGGCACACGCCTGTAATCCCAGTACTTGGGAGGCTGAGACAGGAGGATCACAGGTTTGAGGCCAGTTTCAGCAACTTAGTGAGGCCCTCTGCAACTTAGCAAGACCTTGTTTCCAAATAAGAAATAAAATAAAATAGGTGTAACCTGGAGGTAGAATGCCCCTGGATTCCATCCCCAGTACCACAAAAATAAATAAATAAATACATAAATAAATATAAAAATAAAAAGAGGTGGGGGTGTAGCTCAGAGGTAGAATGCCCCTCAGTTCATTCCCCAGTAACAACAACAAAAACGTTCCTATAAATGGCATAATCTAACATGCACACTTTTGTGGTGGGCTTCTTTTGCTGGGCATAATGTTTTTGAGATTCATCTGTGTCTGCTTGTATTAGTAGTCCATTCCTTTTTCTTGCTGGATCCGCGGTATAGAGCACTCACAGTTTTTTGTTTTGTTTTCCATTCACTTGTTGATGAGCATTTGGGTTGTTTCCAGGGTTTAGTTACTACAAATGTTAAATAAAAATGACAGGGGGCCGTTGGTTGGGACTAGGCTCCTGCATTAGGCCCTAGCAAACCAGGCTAAAAATAAAAATGGAGTCACTCATGCTAGTTCCACCAAACTGAAACTAAAAGGTTTGTCTGACCTTCTGAGAAATCAGGATTAGAGAGATAATAGCCAAATTTCCAAAAATAGGCCAGTTTCAATTGCTACCATAATTACGTTCCCTCTGCCTTAATCCTTACACAAAAAGGTAACCTGAAGTAACCTGATGCTAATTAAAAAGTCTTTTTTTTTTATTCTGTCTCCCTGTCCCTGCCTTTCAAGGAAGGTAACTCTGAAATGACCAATCTGGTTTTTATTCTTTGTCTCTGCTTTCTTCAGCCCTTTTCTGTCTATAAAACCAACCTCCTCTGCTCGGCTCATTGGAACACTTACTCTGTTTTTTTTTGTTTGTTTTTTTGTGCAGTACCGGGGATTGAACGCAGGGATGTTCTACCTACGCGCTACGCCCCCGGCCCTATTTTTTTTATACTTTATTTTGAGACCGGGTCTCACGAAGTTGCGGAGGGCCTCACTAAGTAGAGAGGGAGAGAGAGAGAGAGAGACAGGGAGGGAGAGAGAGAGAGAGAGAGAGACAGGGAGAGAGAGAGAGAGTGTATGCGCGCGCGCGCGCGCGCGCGGGAGCCCCGGATCCTCCAGTCTCCGCCTCCCAAAGTACTGGGATTACAAGCGTGCGCCACCACGCCCGGCCAATTACTCTGTTTGATGGAATGAAGTATTGCACTGTTATAGAATTGAAAATAAAGTCAATTACGATCTTTAAAAACTGTTGCAATTTTGCCCTTTGGTTTGAATAAAATTGCTACTTACATTTGTGCTTAAGTGTGTGTGAATTTCACAAATACTTTCTTTTCTATTTTTTTTTTTTTTTGTGGTACCGGGGATTGAACCCAGGGGCATTCTACCTCCGAGCTACACCCTCAGCCCTATTTTTTTATTCTTTATTTTGAAACAGGGTCTCACTAAGTTGCGGAGGACCTCACTAAGTAGCTGAGGCTGGCCCCACACCTGGATCCTCCTGTCTCAGCCTCTTTCCTTTCTTTTGAGTTATACCATGAATGAATGGCTTAATCATATGGTATGTTTAATTAATTAATTAATTTATTTTGTGGTGCCAGGGATAGAATCAAGGGACATTCTACCTCTGAGCTGCACCCCCAGCCCTATTTTATTTTTTATTTGGAAAGAGGGTCTCCCTGTTGCGGAGAGCCTCACTAAATTGCTGAGGCTGGCCTCGAACCTGAGATCCTCCTGTCTCAGCCTCCCAAATACTGGGATTACAGGCATGCGTCACCATGCCTGGTTTACTTTAACTTTATAAGTAACTGCCAAACAGATCATCTGGAGGTAGCTTTGGTTACACTTGATTTTCGAGGGATTGGAGCTACCAGTTTCAAGGTAACAAGAAGAGAGTGCGGAGTCCTTCACCAGTGATAGGCTCGCCTGCCTGTTTGGGAAAGACCTTGAACACCTATGAGGAAACTGAGGTAGTCAAGGACACTGGTGGGGTCAAATCAGGTGGGGAGGTGGCCACACGGGTCATGTTTAGAGCAATCCATGGCTAGGCTAGGGGGAATTGTGAGGACTTTGGGAAGATGTGTGTGTGGGGGCACTCAAGGTCAGAGACCCCAAATCTCAATACAACATCTGGTTTTCAGTGGAACAGGTTTCTTTAAGGCAGCCGGCCTGTCTGTCCCATTGTTCTGTATACCCCTCTTTGTTCAGGAGAAGGGAAGCAAAAGAGAAACAGGTAAATTCGACTAACAAAAGACAGATTAACAAGAGAAAAACCAACAAGGTTATTAGCTTGTGCTTTGGGCCTACTCATGGGAGCTCTCAGAATTGAGAAACTCAAAGGAGCAGCATGGCAGGGCTTCGCTTATTTTTTTTTTTTTTTGCGGTACCGGGGATTGAACACAGGGGCGTTCTACCTCCGTGCTACACCCCCAGCCCTATTTTTTTTATACTTTATTTTGAAACCGGGTCTCACAAAGTTGCGGAGGGCCTCACTAGGTAGAGAGAGAGAGAGAGAGACAGGGAGAGAGAGAGAGAGCTGAGGCTGGACCCAAAGTACTGGGATTACAAGTGTGCGCCACCACAACCGGCTTATTCTTTATTTTGAAACAGGGTCTCACTAAGTTGCGGAAGGCCTCACTAAGTAGCTGAGGCTGGCCGTGAACCTGCAATCCTCTGGTTTCAACCTCCCAAGTACTGGGATTACAAGCATGAGCCACCACGCCTGGCTGAATGTATTTTTCTTTTGTTAAAATGCGAAGCCCCAAAGCCAGAGGGCCTTACTAGGTAGAGAGAGAGAGAGTCAGGGAGAGAGAGAGAGAGAGAGAGAGAGCGAGAGCTGAGGCTGGCCGCAAACCCAGATCCTCCAGTCTCCACCTCCCAAAGTACTGGGATTACAAGGGTGCGCCACCACGCCCAGCGCTTATTTTTATTTTAAAACAGGGTCTCACTAGGTTGATGAGAGAGTCTCACTACTTGCTGAGGTTGTCCTTGAACCTGCTATCCTCCTGTCAGCCTCCCAAATACTAGAATTACAGGTATGTGCCACTGTGCTCGGCCAGTGAATATTATTTTGAGCGAATAAAGTGACTTGGAGCTGGGTGTGGTGGCAGACACTTGTAATCCCAGTACTTGGGAGGCTGAGACAGGAGGATTGCAGGTTCAAGGACAGCCTCAGCTACTTAGTGAGGCCCTCTGCAACTTAGTGAGACCCTATTTCAAAATAAACACTAAAATAGGGCTGGGGGTGTAGCTCAGAGGTAGAATGCCCCTGAGTTCAATCCCCAATTACACACACACACACACACACACACACACACACACACACATTGCCCTAGCTGCTTCTCCCATGGGGGAAAGGATACAGGAATAAAACCCACAATGGACAACACTGCCATCCATGCCATCCAGGGTCCTGCTGCGGGGTTAGAACGACTTATCTACACAGAGGAAGGGTGTGAGCTTTGCCCTCGCTTGGGGCTCTAGTTTCCCTGGACGCGTTGGTGGGAGATGGATCCACGTAAGCTCAGCTACAGGTGAATTGTGGTGCAGGGAGAGAGAAAACCACGGGGGAGAAGAACTTGCCAAGCTAGGCTCGACAGGGGCCATGGATGGGTGTGAGCAGTGGCTCTCTGCACAGGCCGTGGCTGTGACCGACCCCCTTGGTGGTGGCCCCTGGTTGCACGGGGGAAGGAGAGTTTTCTGAGTGTCAGAGCTGATGGGGTTGTAGCACAGGGACCCACAATGGGGACAGCAGAGTCCTTCCCTGCCAGTAGCAGACAGGGAAGGAGCTTTGTCAAACACAGAGGAGGCAAGTGTTGGAGAAGTGGTTGGCAGCTCATGGGCAAGACAGAAGCTGTTGGGCAGGCCAGGAGCGAGGGCAAGGCCAGTAGGAGGACGGGGATCTGGGGCCACGGTAATGAGAACTCCAAGAACCCTTGGCAATAGTGACTCCGCCTGGACCCTGCACTGAGACTTGACCAGCCCCTGCGTGGCTTCCGTGGGATGGTCCAGCCCCTGCGTGGCTTCTGTGGGATGGTCTACCCCCTGCGTGGCTTCCGTGGGATGGTCCAGCCCCTTTTGAGTTCCTGTCTGGAAAAGCTCAGGGCTGTCAAAAGAACTGACTGTTCCTTCCAGCCAACACCTGAAAGAGGCCCGGACCCCCCTTAGGGCATGCACAGAGAGCGCGTCCAGCTGAGAATCCTTGCTTTGACCCTCTGGGGTGTGTATTTCCTATAAATCGGTCTTCTTCCAGGATCTGAAAGCCGCTCCTCTGCACTGTGATCATTGGGCCAGGAGGGCCAGGGCCTCTCTCCCAGGCTCAGGGAGGACAGGCTCGCTGAGCCTGGCTGGCTAGCAGGCAGAGCCCTCCAAGCATGAGTACACTTTGTAGCTTTTCATTTCAGATCTTTTTTTTTTTTTTTTTTTTGCGGTACCGGGGATTGAACCCAGGGGCGTTCTACCTCCGCGCTACACCCCCAGCCCTATTTTTTTTTATACTTTATTTTGAAACCGGGTCTCACGAAGTTGCAGAGGGCCTCACTAAGTAGAGAGAGAGAGAGTGAAAGAAATGGAGAGAGAGAGAGAGCTGAGGCTGGCCGCGAACCCGGATCCTCCAGTCTCCGCCTCCCAAAGTACTGGGATTACAAGCGTGCGCCACCACGCCCGGCTTCATTTCAGATCTTGAGTACACTTTGTAGCTTTTCATTTCAGATCCTGCAGGTGCCCCACCCCCACTCTCCCTTTATTATTTTTATTTTATTATTATTATTTTGGTATTGGGGATTGAACCCAGGGGCACTCTACCTCCGAGCAACACCCACAGCCCTTTTTAGTTTTTATTTCTTTTTTTTTTTTGTGGCACTGGGGATTGAACCCAGGAGCATTCTACCTCTGAGCTATACCCCCAGCCCTATTTTATTTTTATTTGGAAACAGGGTCTCACTAGGTTGATGAGAGTCTCACTACTTGCTGAGACTGTCCTCCAACCTGCAATCCTCCTGTCTCAGCCTCCCAAGTACTGGGATTACAAGCGTGTGCCACCACGCCCAACTAGTTTTTATTTCTAAACAAGGTCTGGCAAAGTTGCTGAGGATCTTGCTCAATTGCTGAGGCTGGCTTCGAACCTGGCAATCCTTCTGTCTCAGCCTCCCAAATACTGGGATTACAGGCATGTGCCACCACACCTAGCTCCCATTTTTCCTTTAAAACACTGTCATCTCACCAGGCGTGGTGGCACAAGCTTGTAATCCCAGTACTTTGGGAGGCGGAGACTGGAGGATCTGGGTTCGCGGCCAGCCTCAGCTCTCTCTCTCTCAATCTCTCCCTCTCTCTCTCTCTCTCTCTCTCTACTTAGTGAGGCCCTCCGCAACTTTGTGAGACCCGGTTTCAAAATAAAGTATAAAAAATAGGGCCGGGGGTATAGCGAGATCGGAAGAGC
>PVJS01041190.1:0-18080 GCA_004027185.1 Glis glis
AAAAAAAAAAAAAAAAAAAAAAAAAAGAATCTTACAAATCAATAAGAAAAAGACAAACAACCATAGGAAAACAGACAAAAGATGCACAGACAGTTCAGGGAAAGGAACAAAAATCAGGAAATAGACATATGAAAGTATACTCTACCTCATGTAAAGTTTAAAAATTGAAGCTCAAATGATGGTGAGATGGCAGTTTTCACTTCCAGTTGGCACGGATTAAAAAGAGTGGAGAAGCTAGAGTCGGGTGTGGTAGTGCATGCCTATAATCGCAGTACTTGGGAAGCTGAGGTGGTAGAATCGCAGGTTCAAGTCCAGCAGTCCACAGTAACTTACTGGAAACCGACTTCAAAATAAAAAGTAAAATAGGGCTGGGGGTGTAACTTAGAGGTAGAATGGCCCTGGGTTCAATCCCCAGTACTACACACACACACACACACACACACACACACACACACACACACACTTATATTCTATGAGATAACCAACCTGGACTTCTAAAATATATCGGTTTTAAAAAATGAAAAGTCAGGGAGACTATTCTAAATTTAAAACAACTAAAGAGACCAGAAAACTAAATGCAATATGTGACCTTTGAATCCTGAATTCACAAACACAAAGAAACATTATAAAGGACCTTACTGGAACACAACTGCATTGGTGAATTTAGGTGACAAGGTAGTATTTATAGAATTATATTTTAGGCAATGCTAGCATACGAAATGCCTCTTTAACTGAAATGTTTTGTGTGGCTTTATGCTATATGTTCCCATGTATATATTATCTCGTTTAATCTTGATTACTTACAGGAGAGGAATATGATATTCTATCAAGGCTAAAACTCTAATTAATACTATGATTATTGAGGGATAAAAATATTCATTTCTAGAATATCTAATCTGGTTTATAGATTTCCAATTAGTATTTAGATGCCAACTATGATTTATTAAAAAAATGGGGAATTTCTGAGTGGGAAGGGATCTTATAGATCACATGAGATGACTCCTCATCATTTTACAGATAAGCCCCAATGGGCTAAGTGATTTACCCATAACCAATTAGAAGGAGAACTGGTTTTGGAAATCTTGTCACCATATTCAGTGCTCATACCATAAAACCGTTAGGATTTATTTAACCCTTACTGGGTTAAATGGACCAGACCTCCCTCAAAATGTCCTGCCCTGAGAGAGGCTCCTTCTGCATGGGTAAAGCCCCAACACTTGAGGAGGAATTACATGATAATCCTCAAGGAACAAAAAACCTCCAACTCCCAGCACTTGTAATGCTGCAGGCAGTCTGTGAGTCCAAGCCAAACCAAGACATGCCCTTTGCTTGACTTTTTTGTTACATAAGAGAGCAGTAAGAGTTCAAGCCAACACTTTTTTCTCTAAAAAAAAGACAAAAATAAATAAATAAAGCAAACTGACTGCCTGTGGAAGATGGATAACAAAATAATTCTAAGTCTGTTATCCTCTTAATAAACATTTCCCTCACAGCTCATTCCCCATAGGCCTCAACCTACCTGGCAGAATGATGGGGAAGAGATTAGATCAGTATGCCTTTATAAAATGTGTGTACCTCTTTCTCTACTGGACTAAGACTCCAGATTCACACAGTCCCTGTTTTATATATCCCTTTGAGAATAATCTGGTGACATTCATGGTGGATTGCAGGAAATCAACAGCTCTTCTCCCTGAAACAATCTATGCCCACATCTTAGGAGCCAGTGGAATGCCTCCCAAAGTTGATGGCAAGAGTATGACACAGTGGCACAGTTACTGGAGGGTAGGGCAGGCAAAGGGCTCCAGAGAGTACCGAGAGCCACAAAGGTGAACAAGGCCAAGGTCTGTAGAGTTCAGTCCAAGACTTAATAGCTGAAAGACTACATAAACCTCAATCTAAAGACTGCCAAGATTGGGGCAGCCAGGTCAAGAATTTTGAATTAAATGGAAATAAGCTGGTAACACATGTAAGTCAGGACTAGGCAAGGGAATCTCTTGGAAAATAAACCCTGAGGCTAGCTGGCATGGGTTGGCTTGCCATTTATGTCTTGAATTGCCTGATGTGGCCAGGATCAGGTGGATGCCATTGGTCAGTGAACCACAGCTGAGAGCACCAGGTCCTGAATTAGGGTCTGGAGTGAAAAACTTTCTTCACCTCCAAGGAAGTGAAGAAAGTATGAAGTCAAGGACAAAGCCATTGTTAGTCCAGTAATCAAGTCTGGCAAATCAAAGGAGGAACAAGAATCCAAGCACCGAGCCCGGAGAGCAGGCAGCCAAGCCAGTCAGCGCCAGAGCAGGATGGGGCAGTGCTGAGGGTGGGGATGGGTGGGTGTGATGCCAGAGCCAGAGAGTAGATGGTACAGCCACTCTCAATTCCCTTCCTGTTGCTTTGAGTGGATATGAATCTTGTGCTATTAAAAGTATCAGTTGAAATTTATTTACTCTGCAATTCTCTAAAAGTTTAAAGCAGGAAGAAGTTTGCTTATAGGGAGAAGTGTCTGTACTAATAGGAAGTATTATTGGAAACCTTCAGAATTTCAAACATACAGGCATCCCTGTGTGCTATGGCAGTACAGGGGGAGGGATAGGACCAAAAGGACTGCTCCATGACCAGCCATATTGAATTCTCCAGCTGACTGGTTGGGCATCCATGGGTCAGCTCTAGATGCTTAAATTTTGGGAAGGGTATGTGATGTTAGCACACTTCAGAGTCCTGACAGCTCAGCTCAGATACATTTATGCTCAAGTCCCCAGAGAATGAAATGAGGAAGCTCAGTGCCACAGTTTGGATCTGGAGTGTCCCCCAAAGGCCGATATGCTAAAGGCTGGGTTGCAGCCTGTGGAGCTACTGAGGAGGTGCAGCCTCGTGCAAGGAAGTAGGTCACTGGGGGCATGTCCTTGAAGGGGATATTGGGAACCAGCCCCTTTCTCTGTCTCTCTGCTTCCCGGCCAGCATGAGGTGGGCAGTCTGCTCCACTGTGCACTCTTGCCATGAGGCTCTGCTGCACCACAGGCCCAAAAGCAATGGACTGAAACCTCTGAAACAGTGACCCAAAGCAAATCTGTCCTCCTTTCATTTATCTGAGGTATTTTGTCACAGAAACGGAAAGCTGACTAACACACTCGGTACTAGGGAAATAAAGCTCTCAGCAGGAAGCCTGAGAACTCTGGGCACCCACAGTGCAGGGGAGATAGACAGGGTGGACCCTAAGGATGCTCCAGAGCCTACTCAGAGAGGAGGGCAGAGAGTGGGGTCCAGTTTATGGGATTCCTGTGTGCCTATCGTGTGTGTGTGTGTGTGTGTGTGTGTGTGTGTGTGTGTGTAGTACTGGGGATTGAACCCAGGACATTCTACCTCTGAGCTACACCCCTAGCCCTTTTTCTTTTTTGGAAATGGGGACTTGCTAGTTGGTGAGTCTTGCTATATTTCTGAGGCTGTCCTCGAGCCTGTGATCCTCCTGTCTCAGCCTCCCAAGTACTGGGATTACAAGCCGGTGTGCCTATCTTTACCCCAACCTCAACCACAGTGACTCACTTTCCTCTGTGTTGCATATTGGGTTTCTGGGGTTTTCTTTCCTTTGGCTGTGGGCCATTTGAAAGCCACCGCCCTTTACTAGCAATGCCCAGTGCTGTCCATGTTGTTAATTTTGGATTTGATGCTATGGTTATCTTCATACAAGACCCCCCTCCCTCCAGGAGTTTACAGCCTCACTGGAAAGCCCAGTTGTATGCAGTGGCCCAAAGGAGAAAACAATATAGGGCAGGACTGAACTGAGCGCTAAGTGATGTGTTACAGGCTGCAAGTGACTCATGATTGAGGAAAAAAGAGATTCCTGGGTTGCAGGAGGTGGAGGAACATGCCAAAAATGTACAGAGATTTCTAACCCTCTCCAAAAAAAGGGGAACCTGAGCTTAGCCTTAAATGAGGAGAGGATTTGAAGAAGCAGGAGGGCATCTCAGGCTGTGAGGACAGCATGAGCAAAGGTAGAGAGATAAGGATGTTCAGGGCCAGTTTGGAAGACAGTAAATAGAGAAAACTTATGGATGATTGACAGTATTTTCCATTTTTTAAAATTACTTATTCAGACTGTATCCTGAGCGAGAACAATTTCCTGGGTTTATAAATAGGTCCCAGTTATTTTAGTAGAACTAGAACACTGATGATCATTCCTGGAATGTTCCATGGAGACTTCAGTTTTCCAAGAGCCAGGAGAAAATGGATAATTGTGTAAGAAATGGTCCAGAACATGAAACATCATCAATAAAAGGTAGTACAAAGTTTATGCAGAAACTTCACGTTCCTAATCAGGCACTTTCTCCCCCCCCCCCCTTCTCCTTTTCTCCCTTCTGGGTTTGTCCCTGAAATGCCTAAGGCTTTTGAAAGATCTAGAATGGAAAGAGAGATAAAGAAATAAGCACACAAGATGAAGTCATATGCCTGAGCTCACAGGGAGGGTGGTGCCAGGGTTACAATTCAGGGTGCCCATCTCAAATTTTGCCCATGATCTTGAACACAGAATTCCTATCGACTTCCATAACCTGAGAAGCCATCATAATTACAAAGAATTTCAATTCCCCTGATTCTTAAGATGGGAGCCTGTCACTGGGTTGGTATGTTTAATAGGTTAGGGATCCCAATTGCCTATACTTGAGAAACATTCCAATGCATTTATACATGTAATATGATATCTAAAAGAAAGATATTTATGTTGGTAGTTACTTATATTGGTAGTTAAGTAGTTAATTAAGTTAATAGGTAATTAATATGGATTTGTATTTTGTTTGCAATTAGCATCATTCTCAATTTTCCTATATTTTCCAATCTGTTTCACTATGTTATGTTCATCCTGGCCCAAGAAAGATTATGAATGAACAAATCTGTCTTATTTGTATTTTGCCTTTGGGTTCCTCTTACTATAGATTTAAGGTAAATATGAACCAATGCTATCCTAAATATTCCTCCATCCAGTCATAATGCAGTTGGTAAAAGAAGAGACCTGGATTCCATTCACAATTTTGAATGATTAAAATTAAGTTTTAGTAGCAATAGCAGCAGCAAAGTATTACAAAACTTTCCCTAGAAAAGCCACCTAACAGTCAATCCTATCTTTTATCTTAAAAGATCACTATCAAACATCTCCAAATCTATGAAATAACCTTCCTATGAGTGGTCCTGCATGTTTCTGCAAGATTTTGGAGTTGTGTAAGCCTTCATTCACACTACATCTCTCTAAATGAGTATTAGTAAGTATCATTTTCATCCTTACAATGAAGTCATTTTATGATGTAATAAAACCACCACCAAATAGCATTTCTGGCCATTCTAATAGTCTTCCCCAAACCCCAAAATTCTGATAATACTCCTAGAATTGAAAAGGAAACACCACCCAACTTATCAAATGTAATTACAATTGCCTACAAAAATGTCCTTTAATAGGCAGAATTTGTAGCCGAAGAGTATTATTTTCATGTGTTTAAGAGTTGCAGAATCCTTTTTTAGTGACAAAGGTTTTATTTGGTTCAGCTATACCATGTTTGAAGTTTTGCATTTCATGAAGACTTTCAGAGGAAGAGGGTAAAGGTATTCTTTTTGGATACACTCTATTTTATAGTGATATAATAGCAACATTGGTTTATCAAACCATGAGCTAATAAGGAAGTTAAGGTCACAGGCATAATCTAGGCAAATATGTCCTACATATAATAACTTCCTGGAACAGAACCTTTATGCCTATTTTCTCTGTGTTCAGTGTCCCCACCTATAAAATGGGGGACAGTCATGGTTCCTGTATTAAAGGTTAATATTGATGAAACACTCAGAATAATACTTGGCATAAAGTAAATCATCTGTAATCTCAGTAAAGCTACTAATAGTAATCTTTTCTTCTGACCATATATTATGCTTCAGTCAACTCCACTTTTGATATGTGATGTTTTCCTAGACCCACATCTTTTTTTTGTGTATGTGTGTGTGGCACTGGGGATTGAACCCAGAGGCATTCTACCTCTGAGCTACACCTCCAGTCCTATTTCCTTTTTATTTTGAAACAGGGTCTCACTAAGTTGTGGAGGGCCTCACTAAGTTGCTGAGGCTGGCTGCGAACCTGTGATCCTCCTGTCTCAGCCTCCCAGGTACTGGGATTACAAGCATGCACCACCATGCCCTGCTTATTTTATTTTTAAATTTTGAAACAAGGTCTCTCTAAGTTGTTAAGAGTCTTGCTAAGTTTCCGAGACTGGCCTAGAATCTGTGACTGTTCTGTCTAAGTCTTCCAAATACTGGGATTATAGGGGCATACCACCATGCCCAACTCCTTTTTCATCTTTTCTACCTGGTAAATCCTATCCATCTTTCAAGCCCATCTTCAGTGCTACTTTTTGTTTTGTTTTGTTTTTCTCTTGTAATACTGGGGATTGAACTTAGGGACATTCTACCTCTGAGCTACACTCCCAGCCCTATTTTATTTTTTATTTTGAAACAGGGCCTCACTAAATTGCTGAGGGCCTCGCTAAGTAGCTGAGGCTAGCCTTAAACCTGTGATCCTCCTGTCTCAGCCTCCCAAATACTGGAAATACAGGTGTGCACCACCATGCCCAGTTGTACCAATGCTACCTTCTTGATGAAGCCTTTGCAGATTTCCCCTAACCAGGTGTCTTCTTCCTTGGACCTCTTAGCTCTCTCCTGGCACATACCATGTTCTTCTTTGTATCCAATGGGTTTTATATTCCTGGAGGAGCTGGAGGTGCCCCTGCAGTGTGATCCTGTGGGAAGGATACCAACCTTGGAACCAGGAAACTGGGCTCTGGTCCCAGGCCAACCACTCTGTAATCATGGGTAAGTCACTCTGCAGGACGTTTGGTTTCCTTGTTCTTAAAACAGGAAGATGCATGACCAGCTCTATAGCCACATCCATGTCTACCTTTGTCTATATCTAGTATACATTCCTTGGGCAGCCATATATATGACTATGGAATTTCAAGTAACTAGAAGGAACAAAATTTGAGCCCAGAAATCTCTGTTCAGAAATCCTTAATTGCATACACTTGTAAAAGCAAAAGACTGAAAAAACCCAAATAAGTAAATAAATAAACGTGTGACACCTAATGGAGTACTATATAGCTGTAATGATAAAAAAATAAGGGAGCTGAACATGTGCACAGGAGGAAAGATCTCTAGGATGTATTAAGTGGAAAAAACAAGGGGCAGAGTAGTATTTGTAGCATACAAACTTTTGTGCAAAATATGGAGAAAGTAATAAGAATAGAGATTTGGTTTTGTCTATATATGCCTACAGGAACACTGGACAGGTACCCTGAAGAGTAGTACATAAAAACATTTAAGCAAGGTGTGGTGGTACATACTTATAATCCAAGTACTTGGGAAGCTGAGACAGGAGGATCACAGGTTCAAAGCCAGCTTCAGCACTGTAGTGAGACCCTCAGCAATTTAACAAGACTCTGTTTCAAAATAAAAATAAAAAGGGCTGGAGATGTAGGTCAGAGGTAGAATGCCCCTGGGTTCATTCCCCAATCTCAAAGGGGGAGAATCCCATTTAAACGTGGTTACTTATAGGGAACCCTCAGGGGTAGGGTATGAGGTGAATGGGGACCTGGTGGGAGTGAGATAAATGGGGTACATACTTTTAATATCATTTTGATTTTTTAATAATGGGAATACATTACCTATTCAAAGAACAATCTAAAAAGAGAAATCTCTGATTGTGACAATGAATATTTTTAACAAAACAAATGTTTCTTTTACATGTTGATGTTTAGTTGTTAGTGGGGCTAGAGAAGAACTAAGGAATGATTTAAAAATTTATTGCTGCAACTTTGTGACTCCCTGTGGCAGTTAAGGTATTACTGGAGTTTTCTTCTGAAGCCAGCCACATTGAACCTTCAGTTCATGCCACCAGATTCTGATGGCTCAAAGCTGGAGGCCACCCTCCATGGGGAATGATGTAGCTGGTGATCCTGTGAGAAGCCAGGGCAGCAGTATTAGCACCCCTATTCTTTCTGGAGGACTTGGGAGAATTCAGTTGATGGGGAGGAATGGGGCAGCCTAGCAAATTCTCAGATCTCTTGGAGGGCAAATAAACTGGACAAGGTTCTGATTCTTAAGGACAGGTAAAGCTGGCCTACATCAATAGCTAGGACACAATTCAGAGAATGCCTTTGGGTGACGCTCCTAGACTTCCCATAGAATCTATCCTCAGATAGCATAAATCTTCCCACCCAATGGGTGAAACCCCAGGTTCTCAAATTCTGTTAATCCATAAAAAGCTTGGACTTATACATATTTTTGTTCCTTCTACAAAGTCCCTAGCAAATTGGAATCTAGGGTATGCTTTTCTCAGCTTGCTTTGGTCCAAGGTCCTCTTTGGAGAGAATCCTGAGAGTGTAAATGATTTGCAGCTGAGACAGGCCCATGCTTACCCAGCATGTGCTGTATTAAACCCTAGCACTCCTGCTTGGCCGCTCCTGGGAAGGCTTCAGAAGAGCTCTTCAAAGCAGGCCTCTAAAAACAAACACCCCACCTCCACTCCCATCTCCCATCCCCTCCAGAAAACAACAATACTGCTCTGTTCCCCAAACACAAGGGGAATTTTCTGTTTAAAAATTTTTTTTTATTCCATATTGGCAGCACTTATTAAGGAGTGGGTGACTTTCAAGTTGGGTTGTTTGAAACATAAGTACCTAAGAATTCAGGTGCTTCAAACTTTTCAAACTCAGATTCCATCTCTTACAGCCCTCATCTAAAAAACATTTAAAAATTTTATTAAAACTATGTCAATTTTTAAAAGGCCTCTTTTAACACATATTTTGAGTAATTATGCTTATAAATCTAAATAAATCTAATAATTAAATGTCTAAGATTCTATTTCCCTTTTCAAACTTTTGGAAATAGCTTTGGTATAGTAGACCTAGTTTTGATTTATTTTTTCCCCACTTCTGACTCTAAGACCTCAAGCCAATGATGCAACTTCTTTGTGACTCAGTTTCCTTATCAGTAAAATGGGATAATAGTATATGCCACATAGGTTAGCTGTGAAGACTTAAATGAGTGCATGTAATGTATTTAGTAGAGTGCCTGTACATATGCATTAAAATAATAGTGTTCAAACAATAACAATATAAACTATTTTACCTTGTATCTCATTTAGAGAAAACACTTCATGGAAATTTAGTAAATGTAAAAATCATTTCCTCATTTTTGTAATTCTTTAAGGGTTCCCATTTCAGTCTTAAATAAAAGACTTTTCAATAAAATTGAACTCTTGCTTGCTCTAAGTGTTAACGAAGGAACTGAAGAGAAGAAACCAGCCTGCAAACCATGAGAAGCAAGCAAGGAAAGAGTTCAGTGTCTCCATGACAAATGTTCAGGTAGCCTTAGTGTTTTGACTTTTTTTTTTCATCCCCCACCATCCTCTGAAAGTGAGATATCACATTTATGCTGTGGCTATGTATCCAAAACTACATCTAAGAGCATAGGATGGGAAATAAGATTATCCCAACATCAAACTTAGATACATCCCTACAGCCTTCATCTAAAAAACATATTTTAGAAATTTTACTAAAACTATGTCAGTTTAGGACTTAATCTAGACATAGGAGTTTCCCTCAAACAAGCTGCCTGCTAGCCTTCTCTGCCCTCTGTGGGGAAGTGATTTTTCTCACCCATCAGCCTATGAATTTCTGCAATTTCTTGAATAATTCTAGGTATGAATCTACCCCTTTGCTGGAATCCTTTTCATTGGCCAGCAAACTACGTTAAGCTGGCAGAGGGCTGGGAAGGGGGTTCTCTTGAGGCCATGGCACTGTCATTGCCAAGGTCTTCTTTGCACTTCCAAAAGAATGGCAACAGTGATGGAATGTTAGCCATGCTTGCCTTCTGCGCATAGAAAAGCATCCTGAGTTGCCACCCACAGCTATTGAGGCCATTGTCTGGGGCCCCATGGGAAGCCTGGAAGTTGGAATCTTGATCTCACTTTGGAGTTCTGGCTTTGTGGCACATTCCAAATTCCAGTTGCCTAAAAGTTGAGAGGTTTAATCACTGAAGACCTACCTCACTTGTAATATCTGGAACAAGTGTTGCCTATGAGAAATGTAATGCAAGTCACATTTGTAGTTAATTCTTTCCCCAACAGCTACATTTTGAAAAATAAAATGGTGAAATTAATTTTAAAAATAGATTTTATTTCACCCATTATTTCTAAGACAGTATCATTGCAACATATCAATATTTAAAAAATTGAGATATTTTACATTCTTTTTAAAAAATTAGTCTTTGAAATCTGATATGTTTGTAGATTTCACAGAATTTACAGTTAAAACAAGCAGATTCAATACCCAAGTTGTTTCAAACATACTTAAAAGTTTCCAAATACTGAACCAAGAATAAATTTTTAAACTTAAGGGTTTTTTTGTGGTACTGGGAATTGAATCCAGGGGCATTCTACCTCCAAGCTACACCCCCAGCCCTATTTTTTATTCCTTATTTTGAAACAGGGTCTCACTAAGTTGCAGAGGGCCTCACTAAGTAGCTGAGGCTGGCTGCAAACCAGCGATCCTCCTGTCTCAACCTCCCAAGTACTGGGATTACAAGCTTGTGCCACTACGCTCAGCCTAAATTTAAGTTTTAATTGATTAAAATTAAGTAAAATTAGTAGCTCAATGGTACAGTGCTTCCCTAGCATGCTCAAGGTGTTGGGTTGAATCCCCAGCACTGAAAAAAAAATTAAGTAAAATGAAAAGTTTAGTCACTCTACCCACATTTACAGGCTCAGTAGTTACATGTGAGCCAGGCATGGTGGTACACACCTGTAATCCCAGTACCTGGGAGGCTGAGACAGGAGAATCACATTTTCAAGGCCAGCCTCAGCAACTTAGTGAGGCCCTAAGCAATTTAGCAAGACCCTGTTTCAAAAGAAAAAATGAAATCAGGCTGGGGATGTAGCGCAGAGGTAGAATTCCCCCGGATTCAATCCCCAGTACCCCAACCCACCCACACACAATAGTCACGTGTGGCTAGTGACTACTGTATTGAACAGTGTAGGTTAAGAAGATGAAGAACTTTCCCCTTCCTCATTCTTAGCTTCCAGTTGCCAAAAGGAGATTCCAGAATCTTTGTTTTGTTTGTTAATTTTTGTTTGATTGCAACAGTAAAGAACCAGAATCTCTTTTATATTTCTGTGGTGAGATAATAAAAATCAAGCTCCTTGAATAGGTTAGCTCACAGCTGAGAGGTAAATCATGATAAATCCTTTCTCAAGAAGAATGTGTATGAATATTTTCAGGAACATGCAGAGGTCCATTTACCTAATGTGACTAATGGTTTGTGAATTATTGGAAATTATTTCAAGCCGGGCGTGGTGGTGCACACTTGTAATCCCAGTACTTGGGAGGCTGAGACCAGACGATCCGGGTTCGCGACCAGCCTCAGCTACTTAGTGAGGCCTCCGCAACTTAGTGAGACCCTGTTTCCAAATGAAGAATAAAAAATAGGGCTGGGGGTGTAGCTTGTAGAATGCCCCTGGGTTCAACCCCCAGTTCCGCAAAAAAAAAAGAAAATTATTTCAAATGAGGAACTAGTAAAAATGATTTTTACTTTTGAAATACATTTAAAAAATTAAATGTATGTTGTATGATTTATGTTGTGTATATACCATAAAAATAAACATTTAAAAGTGAACATTCAGTGGCATTTCATGTATTCACTATGCTGTACAATTGCCACCTTCATTTAATTCCAAAACATTCTCATCATCCTCAGATAGAACCTCATATCTATCAAGCAGTACATCCCATTTTCCTTCCTCCCCATCTATTCTAGTCCCTGCAGACACCAATCTGCTTTCTGTCTCCATGGATTTACCTATTTTGGATATTCCAGATAAATGGAATCATACAATATGTGACCTTTTATATCTGGCTTCTTTCACTTAGCATAATGTTTTAAGGATCATTACATATTATAGAATGTACCAGTGCTTCCTTCCTTTTTATAGCTGAATAGCATTCACCTATAAATGTGTATATGCCACATTTTGTTTATACATCCACCGATGGACATTTGGCTTGTTTCTGTATTTTGGCTGTTGTGAATAGTGCTGATACAAACATTAGTGTGCAAGTACTTCCTTGAGTGCCTGCTGTCAATTCTTTGGGGCATAAATCTAGCAATGGAATTGCAGGATTATATAGCATTTCTATGTTTACCTTTTTGAGAAACTGCCAAACTTTTTCATAGCAGCTGGAACATTCTACATTCCCACCAGTAATGTATTAGGCTTCCAATTGTCCCCACATTCTCACCAATGCTTGTTATTCTTTGCCTTTAAAAAAAAAAAATTAAAGATACCTAAGTGGGTATGCAGTGGTATCTTATTGTGGTTTTGATTTGCATTTTCCTAATAACTAATGATGATCATATTTTCATCTGCTTGTTGGACATTTTTATATCTTTCTTGGAGAAAGATCTAGTCAGGATCTTAGCTCATTTTTTTCTTTTTTTTTTTTTTTGCGGTACTGGGGATGGAACCCAGGGGCATTCTGCCTTCAAGTTACACCCCAAGCCATATTTTTTATTCTTTATTTTGAAACACGGTCTCACTAAGTTGTGGAGGGCCTCACTAAGTAGCTGAGGCTGGCCACGAACCTGTGATCCTCCTGTCTCAGCCTCCCAAGTACTGGGATTACAAGCGTGCACCACCACGCCCGGCTTCTTAGCTCATTTTTTAATCAGGTTGTCTCTGTTGTTGGGTTGTAAGAATTCTTAGCCGGGCGTGGTGGCTCATGCTTGTAATCCCAGTACTTGGGAGGCTGAAACCGGAGGATCCGGGTTCTCGGCCAGCCTCAGCTAATTAGTGAGGCTTCTGCAACTTCGTGAGACCCGGTTTCAAAATAAAGGATAAAAAATAGGGCCGGGGGTGTAGCTCGGAGGTAGAATGCCCCTGGGTTCAATCCCCGGTACTACAAAAAAAAAAAGAATTCTTTATAGTTTTGAATGTTAGACTCTTATTAAAGTATTTTAAAAACTGAAAAGCACTTAATAGCTTAATAGTTGCTACTACTATGATCATGATTGTTATCAGAGAAAATGTGGAGATATTCACAGAAAGCTGAGGCCATTTATTGTGATCATTTTATAAATATTATTTCTGTATATTTAGATTATCATATATTCAGGTTTATTGTTATACATATATTTTACTTGTTTATTGATTTATTATATTCCCTACTAGAATGGAAGATTTTTGAAGGCTTTTTTCTTACTGCTTGGTCCATTGCTCTATTTCAGAACCTAGTACAGTATAAGACAAATATATTGCTTGAATAAATGAAACAATTCATTACTTTATAAAGCAGTAAATGCTTTATTCATGATTTAAAATACATTCCTGATGGTGGTAGTATAAACATGTCTTTAGGTTTTCCAAGTACAAAGTTATGTGTGAATCCTTAAATGAAACATTTCTATTATGAGGAAACTTCCCAGACTAGTTCAGTTTAGAAGGAAGCCAAAGCCAGGCTGGTGGTGCAGGCCTATAATCCCAGTACTTGGGAGCCTGAGACGAGAGGATCCCAGGTTCAAGGCCAGTGTCAGCAAATTAGCAAGACAGGAACTTAGTGAGACCCTGTTTCAAAGTAAAAAATGAAAAGGGCTGGGGGTATAGCTCAGAGGTAGAACACTGCTGGGTTTAATCCCCAGTACAAAAAAAAAGGAAGCCAAGTTTAGGAGAAATTAAGAAAATTTATTCAAGTTTTCAAAATCTGTTCTAATTTTAAAGTTCAAGGCTATTATCAGTATGATAAAAGATGGGTCCTAATTGGTTGAATATAACAAGCAAATACTTAAAGTATCATTCTTTTCAAAATAAAACAGGTTGTAGCAGAGGATCCTATTGTTACCAAGATCTGGTTTTAAGTGTAACCATGTGACTTGCTTTGGAAAATGAAATGTGGAGAAGGAACCAGGTGTCATTTCTGGAAGTATTTAGTTGCTGGTACTTAGCTTTCCATCACATTCTTCTTGTACAGTGGAGATTGTGGGAACTCTAGTTGATAGGAGGTACCATAATATTAAAGTATTCTGGAGAGCCTCTAAGAACTATAGTCGACTTTTTTTTTTTTTTTTTGGTACTGGGGATTGAACCTAGGGGGCATTTTACCTCTGAGCTACATCCCTAGCCCTATTTTATTTTTTATTTTGAAACAGGGTCTCATTGCAGAGGACCTTGTTATGTTGCCGAGGCTGGCTTCAAACCTGTGATCCTCCTGTCTTAGCCTCCCAAATACTGAGATTACAAGCATTCACCACCACACCCAGCTATAGTTGACTTTATAAAGCAATAAATTAACCTTTGTTGATTTGAGGACCTGTGTGATATATTGAGATTTTGGAATTGTGTGTTATAGCTTCATAACATAATCTATAGTTTCTAATATGTATGATAACACGATTTTCCTTTCTTATTTATTTATTTATTTATTTATTTATATTTGTGGTACTGGGGATTGAACCCAGGGGCATTCTATCTCTGAGTTCCACCCCCAGCCCAATTTTTTACTCTTTATTTGAAACAGGGTCTCATTAAGTTGCGGAGGGCCTCACAAGTTGCTGAGGCTGGCCACGAACCTGCAATCCTCCTGTCTCAGCCTCCCAAGTACTGGGATTATAAGCGTGCACCACCATTCCCAGCTTCTTCTACATTTTAAATGTAAAGTTAAAATGGCAATTTATATCTGCAAAAAAATTTTGTAACAAAGTACTGTTTCTATCGAAGCCAAACCCATATATAAACACAGTTTTTAAAATGGAAAATAGTATGTTACAGACAAGATATTGATGAAGTTCAAGTTCTGTTAAATCAACCTTGATCCTAATGTGAAGATAAACTTCAACAAAGCTGCTCCTGAGATTTTTGGGAATAATTCTTCTGAGTTGCCACAAAGATGTCTTCTCTAATAATCTTTCCGGATTTCAACTTTTTTTCTTTGATTTTTTGTTGTTGTTGTCGTCGGTTCCCTGATCTCTTCTGGGTGATTTTTTTTTCCACTGAAGAATAAGAATTTGAGATTGTAAGGCAGGTATTTATAGTGAAACTCTGAACTCTTGTCTTTCACATTTTTGGAATAATTACTGGTGCTTTATGACAGTTAAAGCACTAAAGTTGTGTAGACCTTCTTTTTGAAGAAAATTTTAAGAACTTAAGTGGGAGTGGAATGGGGAAAGGGAGGTGAGTCGCCCATCAAATGAAGATTTAGTTAAGTGCTGTTATCTGTGAAGGAAGCATTTAGGAGTCACCCTTGCAGAACAGGACTGGAAGAATTTAAAGTGAGGCATTTCCCAGTATTGTTGTTTTCTTGGTATCCCATTAACATTGCGAGTGGGTAGGTGCTGTGAACTCTGGCAAAAAATAAGTGAAAGGGAAACAATTTTCATTCTAGCAGCTTTCCTAATGAGGGCAGCAGTTTCCATGTTGATTCTGTTCAATTCAATTCAACAAGTACTTTTTGAGAACCTCCTAAATGCCTGCTTGCTATACAGTGAACAAAGAAAGAACAAAGAACCCTGCCCTTGGGGAGTTTACCTTCCTGTTGTGTTGATCAACCTTCTGAGAAAAATGTTAAATTATTTGCCTTTCTCAGTTTTTCCCACATATATCAAAAGTAAACATCAGTAGAAACATTCAAACTGATGGTGAAGGCCTAAAAGGAAGAATCATTTTCAGTTTGCTGTGACCCTTTCAGGTAGTTTTAAAATACTCCTTTTAAGTTGGGTGTGTTGGCACACACCTGGAATCCCACTACTTGGGAGGCTGAGACAAGAAGGATCGGATCACAGTCCCAGGCCAACCTCGGCAACCGAGCAAGCCTCTCAGCAACCTAGTGAGACCCTGTTTCAAAACAAAAAATAAAAAGGGCTGGGGGCTCAGAGGTAGAATGCCCCTGGGTTCAATCCCCAGTATCACAGATAGATAAATAAAATATTCCTTTTTTTTTTGTAGTACTGGGGATTGAACCCAGGGCATTCTACCTCTGATCTATATCTCCAGCCCTATTTTTTATTCTTCATTTTGAAACAGGGTCTCACTAAGTTGCGGAGAGCTTCACTAAGTAGCTGAGGCTGGCCGTGAACCTATGATCCTCCTGTTTCAGCCTCCCAAGTACTGGAATTTCAAGTGTGCACCACCACGCCTGGCTAAAATATTCCTTTTGATAATACAAAATTTAAATTCATCAGGCTGGATTCTGTCGATTTGAGATATAAGATTGACCCAAGCCATTTATTATTCATTTATTTGTTTGTGTTTGTTTATTTATTTATTTATTGTGGTACTGGAGATTGAACCCAGGGGCTTCTACTCTGAGCTACATCCCCAGCCCTATTTTATTTTATTTTAAAACAGGGTCTCCCTAGATTGATGAGCGTCTAATGGTTGAAGCTGTCTTCGAACCTGTGATCCTTCTGTTTCAGCTTCCCAAATCCTGGGATTACAGGCATGCACTACCGCTGGGCTCCAAGTTATTTAACTGCCCTGTATTTTTTTTTTTTTAATCCAGGTGATCATATCCTTGGGGAAGAAAGTATTTTTCAATCAGGAAGGTCAATCTCCCCGCTGTGCAGGGTTGGGTTCCTTACCATGCAGGGAGAAAGTCAATTTCTCCAGATCCTGTTTTCTAGTTTTTGTTTTTTGATACTGGAGATTGAACCCAGGGGCGATCTACCTCCGAGCTACACCCCCAGCCATTTATTTATTTATTATTTATTTATTTATTTATTTATCCTTTTGAAACAGAGTCTTGCTAAGTTGCTGAGAGTCTTGCTGAATTGCTGACGCTGGTCTAGAACCTGCAATCCTCTCAGCCTCCCAGTTACTGGGATGACAGGTGTGTGCCACCACACCTGGTTCAGACCCTGTTTTTTTGGGGGGGTGGTACTGGGGATGGAACCCAGGGGCGATCTACCTCTGAGCTATACTCCCAGCCCTATTTTATTCTTTATTTTGAAAGACAGTCTTACTAGGTTGCAGAGGGCCTCACTAAGTTGCTGAGGCTGGCCTCAAACCTGTGATTCTCCTGTCTCAGCCTCCCAAGTACTGGGATAACAAGCGTGTGCCGCCACGCCCGGCTCAGACCCTGTATTCTAAAGAGTGTTTCTTTCTGTGCTGGTGGTGGTTCATCATCTTTTCTTTCCTATAGTGGCAGAATTTCTACACAGCCCTGGAGGGCTGACGGGGAGGGCCAGACAGTTGGGAAGAGCACCTGACAAAAACTCCAGGAAACGTCCAGTGTCGTCTCAGAGAATGGGGTCTCAAGTTCTCAAGCCATCTCTGCTCTCCACCGTGGCCAAGTGACCAGGGGACAGCACTTGGCCTCAGGTTAAAGTTGAGGCTGTGTTTGGGCGAGAGGCCGGAGTGGGATAAACCACTTGTAGGGTCTGTTCCCAGCCACCCTGAGGGAAAAGGAGAAAGCACACTAGGGAAGGAGGACTACTTTAACCAACAGTCCCTACTCCCCGCAACGCGCAAGGCTCCCCACGGAGAGGCCGCCGCCATCCTTCTCTCTGGGCGGAACCCATCAGGCATCATCACCCAGATAGATCTAAAACCCAGCAAGCCAATGACGCTCCCAAACCTCCCTGAACACCCTCTCCATGTTCTAAACGCAAACATAGCGGGTGAAGACTGTACAAGTCACGGAGAAAATTAGGCTGCCCTTTTCCACGGCGATAATCGAATTAGCCTCAAATTAAACGTGAAATTGGGTCTCGCCGGCTGCGGGGACAAAGCCCCCATTGTCCTGTCGGGCAGCGGCGCCCACCCCGCCCAGGCCGGTGCCCGCCGCGGGGCCGAGGCCGGGGCTGGGCGGGGAAGGAGGCTCGGCTCGCGCAGGGCGGGCGGCTGCGGCGCGGGCGCGGGTGCGGGAGCGAGCGCGGGCGAGCGCGGGCCGAGGGCGGATCCGGCGGGGAGGCGCGTGCGGGGCCGGCCGTGTGCGCGCCCGAGCCCGCGCCCGAGCCCGCGCCGCGCCGCGCCGCGCCCGCTCTCCCCGCCCTTCGCCCCCTCCTTGCCCGCTCTC
>PVJS01041191.1:0-18069 GCA_004027185.1 Glis glis
TTTTTTTTTTTTTTTTTTTTTTTTGCGGTACCGGGGATCGAACACAGGGGCGTTCTACCTCCACGCTACGCCCTCGGCCCTATTTTTTTTTTATAGTTTATTTTGAAACCGGGTCTCACGAAGTTGTGGAGGGCCTCACTAAGGAGAGAGAGAGAGAGAGAAAGAGAGAGAGAGAGAGCAAGAGAGCTGAGGCTGGCCACGAACCCGGATCCTCCAGTCTCTGCCTCCCAAAGTACTGGGATTACAAGGGTGCGCCACCACGCCCGGCTTCACCACTCCTTTTCAATATAGTACTCTTGACTCTAGCCAGAGCAATAAGGCAAGAGAAGGAAATAAAAGGAGTACAAATAGGAAAAGAGGAACTGAAACTATCTCTATTTGCAGATGACATGATATTATACTTAGAAGATGCAAGAAACTCAACAAAAAGGCTCATAGAACTGATCAACAAGTTCAGCAAAGTGTCTGGATACAAAATCAGTCTTAAAAAATCAGAAGCTTTTCTGTATGCCAACCATAAATCTACTGAAAAAGAAATCCAGAAGACATTTCCACTCACGATATCCCCCAAAACAATAAAATACTTGGGAATAAACCTAACCAAGGAGGTAAAAGACCTCTACAAGGAAAATTATAAAACATTGAAAAAAGAAACTGAAGAAGATCTTAGAAGATGGAAAGATCTCCCATACTCTTGGGTAGGCAGAATAAATATCATCAAAATGGCCATTCTTCCAAAAGTGCTCTACAGATTTAATGCAATACCCATTAAATTACCAAAGTCATTCTTCACTGACATAGAAAAATCAGTCCTTAAATTCATTTGGAACAACAAAAAACCCAGAATAGCCAAAGTAGTTCTCAGCAACAAGAACCATGCGCGAGGCATCACAATACCTGACTTCAAACTATACTACAAAGCCATAGTAATGAAAACAGCATGGTATTGGCACAAAAGCAGACACATAGACCAATGGAGCAGAATAGAAGACTCCAAAACAAACCCATACAACCTACAGCCAATTGATTTTTGACAAAGGGGCTAAAAACACCCACTGGAAAAAAGAAAGCCTCTTCAACAAATGGTGCTGGCAAAACTGGCTAACCATATGCAGAAAAATAGAAATAAACCCCACTTTCTCACCTTATACAAGAGTCAATTCAAGATGGATCAAAGACCTAGAAATCAGACCAGAGACCTTGCAGCTACTCGAAGAGGGCATAGGCCCAACACTTCAACACAGGGGCACAGGTAAAGACTTCCTCAACAAGACACCAAAGGCACAGGAAACTAAAATGAGGATCAATACATGGGATTGCATTAAACTAAAGAGCTTTTGTGCAGCAAAGGAAACAATCAAACACCTCAAGAGAGAGCCAACAGAATGGGAGAAGATTTTTGCCAGCTACTCCTCTGATAGAGGACTCATATCTAGAATATACAGAGAACTTAAAAAATCACCACTAAAAAAACAAATAATCCAATCAAAAAATGGGCAAGTGAACTAAATAGACACTTCACAGAAGAAATACAAATGGCCAATAAATGTATGAAAAAATGTTCAACATTATTAGCAATCAGAGAGATGCAAATCAAAACTACCCTGAGATTTCACCTAACCCCAATCAGAATGGCAATCATTAAAAACACAAATAACAACAAGTGCTGGCGAGGATGTGGAGAAGCAGGAGGAACTCTAATACACTGTTGGTGAGATTGCTAATTAGTGCAACCACTTTGGAAAACAGTGTGGAGGATCCTCAGAAGAATGGGAATGAACCTACCGTATAACCCAGCAATACCACTTCTAGGCATCTACCCAAAACTGAAACCAAACTACCAGACTAATGCATGTGTATCTATGTTTATAGCTGCACAATTCACAATTGCCAAACTTTGGAACCAGCCAAGGTGTCCATCGACAGACGAATGGATCACAAAACTATGGGATATGTACACAATGGAATTTTATGCAGCCATAAAGAAGAACAAAATTACAACATTTGCAGGGAAATGGAGGGCACTGGAGAACATTATGCTAAGCGAGATTAGTAAATCACAAAAGGTGAAAAGTCGAATGTTCTCCCTAATATGTGGAAGCTAGGGAGAATGGAACTTAGAAGGAACTCCAAACAAAGAAGGAGAAAACTTTAGTTGAGCAAAGTAGGTGACCTAACTGAGGGAGACGGGAGGGGGGAAGAGGGAAATACACTAATACACATGATGTATATAAACAAACTTATCAGAGTTGATCACTATGCTGACCAGGGAAAGGAGGGAAGGGGGGGAATGGGGTGGGATTTGAGGAAGGGCTAAGTGTGCATGCATGCATCTGATACGCTGACACTTACCAAAATGTATAACTACAATGTACCAATAAATGTAAATAAAAAATATAATTTCACTACAAAAAAAAATAGGGCTGGAGATGTAGCTTGGAGGTAGAATGCCCCTGGGTTCAACTCCCAGTACCACAAAAAAAAGAGTGTGAATTTTATTACATGAAAATTATACCTCCATAAACTTAAGAAAATAATGAAATAAACCTAAAAAAACTAAGTAAAATAAATCCAGGAAAAAACAACTTACAGTTTTTCCAATTCAAGAGTCATCGTGAGGATGTTTTCAATTGTCGTAAATGATATTTTTGTTGTTCCCACATCTCTGAAGGAGAAAGCCCAGATATTTATGATGAATCCCAATACAAATATTCTGTACTTGAAAAGATATCTTAAGGACATGTGATTACTTCAATCTTGAATTCATTATAAAACAAGCTGGCACAAGAGTTTACTTCTCATAGAAGATAATTCCAGAGGGTTCTTATCAAAAATATTTAAGTTTACTATTTGCATCATCAAATGAATGACCTTGGCATTGAATAGTAGAACCTGTACCTTTTTTTAACCATCATCTTACCTGTCATTTTCATATTACATTCACCTCTCTCTCTGATTCTCCTTTTTTATTTTTAAAAATAATATACACCTATGCCTCTTTTCTTTCTATTCCTACATGTGTTTACATGTTCCATATCTACATATGTTCTTCAACACTGTTCTTTTCCCCTACTGGCTGTCTTGCCCATTATACATCTTTTCTTAATAATTTTCTTTGTCAGCCTGGCATGGTGGCGCACGCTTGTAATCCCAGTACTTGGGAGGCTGAGACCGAAGGATCCGGGTTCGCCACCAGCCTCAGCCACTTAGTGAGGCCCTCCGCAACTTAGTGAGACCCTGTTTCAAAATAAAGAATAAAAAATAGGGCTGGGGGTGTAGCTCACAAGTAAAATGCCCCTGGGTTCAATACCCAGTACTGCAAACAAATTTTTTTCTTTGTCAAAAAGTACTTAAAATTAAAATATGTCTTTTAAAAAGCCAACTGCAGTGGTGCATGCCTGCAATACCAGTACTTGGGAGGCTGAGACAGGAGGACCACAAGTTCAAGGTCAGCCTCAGCCACTGTGAGATCCTCAGTAACTTAGTGAGATCCTGTTTCAAAATTAAAAATAAAAAGGGCTGGGGTGTAACTCAGAGATAGAATGCATCCAAAGGCCAAAAAAAAAATATGACTTTTTATTTTCGATGCAAAAATACTCAACCTTTGATGAAGTAAACAAGAAGAGCAGAAATCGTATCATAACTTAGATGATTATTGTAATACTTACAGATATTTTAATGCTGGCAATTTAAAAAGATATGAGTCTTCGACGGTTGTCAGAGGATTTCTACTGAGAATTCTGAAAAATAAAATGGAATTAAAATTATCCGTACTTTCAATATGCATAAGACCACATGAAAAGTGATAGAGAACTTGTAGGTTAAAAAAATCATTTTTTGTTTTTACCCATACATCACCCTTAGAATTTATAAAGCACTCTTCTTTTGGGTCTCTAAAAGATAAAGTGGAGAAGAGAAAGAGAAAAATAAAGTAGAAGAAAAGTGAATTGCAAAGGAAAAAATATGCCAAATAATTTTCAGGTCAAAAACCCTAGAAGTGACTGTACTGGTAGGAAGCCCTCACTCTGTGGGAAACATTATTTTTAGTGCCCTCCATGATCAAAGATGCTTGTCTTTCATCTTTAGAAATTTAAAATAATTTGTGGTCTAATTCACTCAGTTAAGAAGAAAAGTAGGACCAGTTCCTTTGGCTCTGGAGCCAAGGGAAAAAAGAAAGCTAAGAGGAGGAACTGGTTAAAGCTCGACTCCCATCACATACTCTCTATTCTTGTGTCTCCTCACAGCCTTTGCATGTAATGGCCAGGGCAGAGACCACACCTTATGTCACTGTCATTCCGGTGCCTGAAATTTACTAGGTATTTAATAAATGTTTGTTGAATAAACAAATAACATTCTGTTTGCATACCAATGAGTAAGTTTGTTCTCTCTCTCTCTCTCTCTCTCTCTCTCTCTCTCTCCTCTCTCTTTCTCTGTCTCTCTCTGAGATGGGTCTCACTATGTTGCCCAGGCTGGCCTCAAACTCCTGGGCTCAAGTGATCCTTCCATCTCAGCCTTTTGAGTAGCTGGAACTACAGACAAGTACCACTGCACCTGGCATAAATGCATTTTTTTTTTTTGGTGGTACCGGGGATTGAACCCAGGGGCGTTCTACCTCTGCGCTACACCCCTGGACCTATTTTTTATAGTTTATTTTGAAACTGGGTCTCACGAAGTTGCGGAGGGTCTCACTAGTTAAAGAGAGAGAGAGACAGAGAGAGAGAGAGAGAGAGAGAGAGAGAGTGAGCGAGCTGAGGCTGGCCGCGAACCCGAATCCTCTGGTCTCCGCCTCCCAAAGTACTGGGATTACAAGTGTGCGCCACCATGCCCGGCTTATAAATGCATTTTTATGCAAATCTTTACTGCAAAATACTGGAACATATTTTCTTTTCAATTTTTTAAATCAAGCAAGCAAACAAAAAGAAACAGGAAGAAAAGAAAATCTACCTTTAAGCTAACTCTACTCAAGTATCATTAGTGTACTTCTACAGAACATTTTAAGAATAATAATTATTACAGCTAATATCTATTGGGCTGCCAGGCTTTACATTTAATCCTCATAATAACCTTATGTGGTAAATATTATCATTATCCTATTTTTACAAATGAGGAAACTGAGGCACCGAGAGGTTATATAACTTGTCCTATGTCACCAAGCTAGTAAAAAACAAAGCTGGAATTTGAACTCAGTTCTGACTTCAAAGCCTGTGTTTAACCTGTATGAAGAAAAGGGGTTTAAGATAGCTGTTACTTTAACCTTAATTTTGAGAGGACTAAATATAGCAATGCCTTTTTAAGCTTCATCTGCTCATCTGGGAAAGTCTTTATGGGAATTACAGTTTATCTTTTATTACTTTTCCCTAGTCATTTCCCATAATTAAATATTTAATTAGCCCACAGAGATTGAGACTTTAGAGATTTAAGACCATGTTGTAGGTGACATCAACGAAAATGGTGGAAAGTAAAGACATCTGAAAATTCATCCCTTCATAAAAGCAATAACAATATCAACAACAACAACAAATGGTCAGAATCAACTTTTCCTGAACTCTGGAAATTTAGCCAAAGGCTTGCAGCAACCCAAGAAGCATTTATTCAAGAAAAATAGCTGAATTTCTTTTTTTTTTTTTTTGCAGTACCGGGGATTGAACCCAGGGGCGTTCTACCTCCGAGCTACCACCCTGGCCCTATTTTTTATACTTTATTTTGAAACCAGGTCTCACGAGGTTGCAGAGGACCTCACTAAGTAGCTGAGGCTGGCCGTGAACCCAGATCCTCCGGTCTCTGCCTTCCAAGTACTGGGATTACAAGTGTGTGCCACCACGCCCGGCTGAATTTCTATAAAAACAGTAAGATTTGTGTTGTTTTAACCACTCCTCACTCTCTAGCTCAATGATAGCCTTGAAAAATAGCCCAGATCCCCAGTACTAGAGGGAGAAGAATGGAGCTGTATGTCCTTCAAAGAATCATTCCAAATGAATTGGTGGTTCTCTGGAAGGCTCACTTGAAATGCTTGTCTTTATTTGACCTGAGAGTTGTATAGCCTCTCCCCAGAAGGTGTTTCTAGAAAAAAATTACAGGCAAATGTTTTCATTGTGGCAAATGTATGAGGTGATAGGACAAGATAAGACAAAACAATAATAACAACAAAAAAACACTTAGCAAAAAGCTTAATAGGAAAGCTGAGGAATAAGATGTCCATAGGAACTTTGAGATACTCCAACATATTCTTGGGAAACTGGAAGACCATGAGACATATGCTTGGGAATTTGAAAGGTCATACACATTTGTAGGAATATGAGCAGAAAAAACTTGAGAAGAACCTAAAACTTTCAACTGTATTCAACCTTGAGGTTCTGTACAAGCAGGAAGTGAAAGCTAAGGCAGAGCTGTTGTCTGCCTGGCTGAGTACTGAGGACATGTCCCAATATGCACACACAGCCTTTTGGCAAAAACTTGGAGAGTATTGGTACCAAGCATTTAAGGAATTCTCTGTTCAATTACTCTCTGACCAATAAGCTAACCAAGTGGAGACTTCAGTGTCCATACATGACAAAGAATACTGACCTTACAGAACTAGCTCAGAAAAGTTGCTATATAAACAAATAGGAACTACTACAACAAGCAGCAGAGTTAACATCAAACCTTGGGAATGGGGATCTGATTTCCAGAATTGCTACATTACAGTATTTAAAATATCAAATTTTCAAAAATTTATGAGAGATTCAAGGAAATAAAGTATGGCCCATACATGGGGTAGAGAAGGGCAAGAAATCAGTAGAAACTGTCCCTGAGGAAGTACAGACATTGGACTTAGTAGCAAAGATGTGTGTATGTTGCAGGGGGTACTGAGGATTGAATCCAGGGGCATTCTACCTCTGAGCTACACCAGCAGTTCTTTTGCCCTTTTTATTTTTTGTTTGAAATGGGGTCTCACTAATTTACTTAGAGTCTCATTATGTTGTGGAGGCTGGCATCGAACATGTGATACTCCCGTCTCAGCCTCCCAAGTACTGGGATTGCAAGCATTCATCACCACACCTGGCTAGGTTTAGTTTCATAAAAAACTACTAGATCTTTACCCAGTAGTTGTACTATTTTACATTCTTGCCAACAGTGTATGAGAATTCCAATTGCTCCATGTCCTTGCCAACATTTGATGTCATCAGTCTTTAAGTTTAGGTATTCTGGGGGTATATGTTGATGTCTCCTTTTTATTTTTTAGATAATAGTGATGATTGTGCAACCTTATGAATACACTAACCATCACTGAATTTTGCTTTAAAATGTTTCTTTTTATGGCATGTGGATTATATCTCAATTTTTATTTATTTATTTTTTTGCAGTACCGGGGATTGAACCCAGGGGCATTCTACCTCTGTGCTACACCCCCGGACCTATTTTTTATACTTTATTTTGAAACCAGGTCTCACAAAGTTGTGGAGGGCCTCACTAAGTAGAGAGACAGAGAGAGAGAGAGAGACGGGGGAGAGAGAGAGAGAGAGAGAGAGAGAGAGCGAGCGAGCTGAGGCTGGCCGCAAACCCGGATCCTTCCGGTCTCCACCTCCCAAAGTACTGGGATTACAAGTGTGCGCCACCACGCCCGGCCTATATCTCAATTTTTAAGAAAAGAACCATATTGTAATATACAAAGCACCAAATGCCATAAATCCAATCACGTAGGTAGATGGATGGAATAAAGAGAAGTTTTAACTTCTTCCTAGACCAAGGTCAGAGAGAGTCAGTGGTGAGGCTAGGAGCCACGTAGCTTGTTTTTGTCTAGTGACCTCCCCTATTCTAGTGCATTCTTCCAGATATGTTTCAGTCCCATTAACTTGTTTAATTTGTAATACTAGTTAATATTCAAAAGAGAATGTTATGAAGAGAAAGAATGAGAATGTCACATGACTGGTTAAGCACTGTTCCTCAAGCTAGGGCTTTAAAGATCCTCTGCTTTGGGAAGGGGGTATTAAAACCTGTAAGGTCACTGGTGTGCTCTGTACAGTAGGCTCCTCCACCTCTGCATCTTCACCTGTTCCCTTCCCCCAGCCATAAGAATGACTGAAAAGCAATAGGTAGCAGAACAATTTAGCAACATGCATCTTTATTTTTCCTCCAAAATTATCTCTGTTCTCCAATGCTTCGCTCTTTCTTAGCTGCTCGCCCATGGCCTCTTGCCCATCAGCTCAGCATTTCCTCTTAACAAGGTAGTAGCCCTCCAGCTGATGTTAGGATCCTTGCATTTATCCCTAGTGAGATCAAAACATGGATCCACTCTATTCTATTTTTTCTTCCTGTATTAGAGCATTCTTTTTTTTTCATTAAGGTTGTGCCTGAGCAATGGAGAGAATGAGTGGAAGTGACTCAACAGCTGAAGCTGGGGACTCTATAGCAGCTTTTCTTCATTAGCCAAATGATCAAAATGTTTGTAGATTCACAGTGGACACTGTGCTAGAGATAATTTCCATTTCTGGCTCAATTCCCCCATTGTATAGATAAACTAAAGTGCACTGGCTTCTAGTCCATTGCCTTTTGATGCCCTTCTAGGAGTATTTTGTGGCCAATTTTGGGGGGTGGTACCGGGTTTGAACCCAGGAGCCTTCTACCTCTGAGCTACACCCCCAGACCTTTTAGTAAGTTTTTATTTTGAAACAGGGTCTTGCTAAGTCACTGAGAGTCTTGCTCAATTGCTGAGGCTGGCCTCAAACCTGCAATCCTCCTGTCTCAGCCTACCAAGTACTGGGATTATAGGCATGTTCTACCATACCTGGCTATGGCTAATTTTTTTTATTAGCCTCAAGGACCGTCTCAGTGCCAAAGTTTAAGAAATATTAATTTTAAAAAATGTACATTAGAAGAGGAAAACTAAAAATATTTTTGCATTAGCCTTTTGCTATAGAACAATGAGACTGAATAAAGGCAGCTCACAAAATGAGGGAATATTTCTTACCTGTTATATATTTTTTCTCCAAATTCTTCTACACAGGTCCAGACAGATGGGCTACGTTTCCTTTCTATTAACTGAGGAGACAGAGAAGAATTGAGGACTGAAGCGTCATCACTGTCCTGAATGTACTGAAATCCTAACAGCTTTAGCTGAAAACATGTCCAAAGCAGGCAGTGAAAATAAACTTAAAGTAGGACAAACTCCAAAACTATCTATGCTACAATCCCAAGGCAGGCAGGGAAGAGTGGTTCCTTGGAGAAGGTAGTCAAAGAAATAAGCAGAGTGATCTAGACCCTGTTCCAATACGCTTGAAGTACTTGGGGATGGAGTAACCCCTTTCCTTTATTCATCTACATAGGTCCATGAGCCACGAGAACATGACTCCCCACATGAAGCTCCTCAATACAAGACCTCTGACCACATCACATCAGCCCTTTCTAAGGGCAAAGTCTAAGGAATCTGCAATGGCGAGCTTGTATCGGAATCAAAGTGCTAAGAATAGCCTTGAAGAAAACTTCCTGGCAGTGAGGAACAGAAGCAGCAGGAAGGGCCCTAAAATCAGAAAGGCCTGTGTTCAAATTCCAACTCTGTCACCTTCTGCTGCAATGACCTGAGTCATGAACATCTGCAAGCCTTAGTAGCAATTTTCCTCACCAGACAGTCTGAGGATTAAATGAAAGAGCATGTGTAAGGCATCTAGCAGGGGCTGGGCCCAGAGCAGGTGCTCAGCAGTAATGACATCATATCTACACTGACCAATTAGCAGGAACACCCTGGATGCCCAGAAGTGGCATGGCCAGGAGCTCTAGAAGTGTGGAATTCTGAGAGAGAAATAGTGCTCTCTGCTGCAAAGGTCCTATGCAAGTATGAAACCAACTTCAAGATGCAATGCACAAAGAGTCAAATTGTCATCAGTCAGCTCCTATTACAAGGGAACAAAAGCTGCATAGAAATTACTTGCCAAGTTCATAAGTGGTCCTGCCACTTATTAATGGTGTGAGCCTAGGCAAGTTATCCAAGGTCTCTGAGTTCTAACTTTCTCATCCATAAAATGGGGATATCAACATTGCAAGAGTTGTTGGGGACATGAAAATAAGGTAACATAAATGAGCATTTACCATGTGCCAAACACTATTCTACAAATATGTCATCTCACTTGTATAAAAACTTAATATAGTGCCTGGAACATAATAAACACCTAATAAATATAGGCATTACAGAAATGACACAGCAAAGGAAGAATTACTAAGCTTCCAAGAATAGAGAAGATGCCTTGTGTCAAGGTGGGAAGAATAAGATGCAGCTGGGAGAAGAAAGGCATGATAGTTCCTGGATGTAACACTCTCAAAACTTTTGAACCATTACAAATTAAACAACCAACCTCCCCGAATCTGAGAAGAAACTGCCAGGATTCCATTTCAAACCAAAAAGTGATGACCATACCCTAAAGCGTGCAAATTTTTGTGCATCTACAGCTATCTATAGGAAACCGATGCTAGTCAACTGGGAAGGGGGCTGCTCTGGGACCACAGCTCAATTTGCCTTTATAGTGTGGCCACACCTACCTCATGGATATTCTTAATAGTGGAATAAGTAATTCAATAGGGATAAAGCTTGGATTTTCCTCCTATTCTCTCTTAATGCTTATGTTCCCGGCACAACATCGATATGCCATAGACCAGCTACAAGCAAATGTGCTCTATCTGGATAAAGTATCGCCTGCCTTGTAGAGTCCTTCAGTTTCTAAAATCATGGAGCTTGTATTGTTAGAACCAATGAAGTGACTAAAAGAATTTTAAAAAATAAGCCATCAGTCTGGACCTGTGTAGGTGAATAAAGGAGAAGCGCTTTAAAGTCAGGGGAAAAAGTATACTTAACATTTAGAATTATCAACCAGTGCTGATTTTTAGTAATGAATTTCATTCCTGATTTCATCTGGAAGAGAGATGATTGTTACTACCATTAAAGAGTAGTGCTTTACTAATGAGATCTTGGCACGTCTTGGAGGTGAATTTCAGATTCAAAATAGTCTGATCCTAACACACTGCTAACTTGTGTGTTTGTCAATAACCACAGAAGCTTCATTTAAGAGATCTGCCAGGTTGTAATTACATGGAACTCAGATTTTGTGGGACCTGAACCTTACCTAGTTAGGGAAATATCTTCTAATAAAATCATGCAAAATTTATGTACATAGAAATTGCAAGGGCCCTAAGCAGGACCTTGGAAGGGGCCTATGCATGTGAGGAGCCCCACAGCTTAGGCTCCATTCAATTCATAATAAATCTGCCTCAGCAGGGGCCTTTGTACAAACTTTTGTAATGCTGGGAAAAATAGTATTTCAACTTATAGGCACCCCAGTACTGGGCCATGTTGGTCATAAAATTACTGGCATTTCCTCTTGGCAACTTGCCTTTGGAAAGAGATACAAGAGACTTGTATTTCATTAGGGCAAATGTTTCCTGAAGCAAATTAGTTTTGTCTATTAGAAAAATTTGCCCTTTGCCGGGTGTGGTGGAGCACTCTGGTAATCCCAGTACTTGGGAGGTTGAGACAGGAGGATCATAGGTTCAAAGTCGGCCTGAGCAACTTAGTGAGGCCCTCTGCAACTTAGTGAGACCCTGTTTCAAAATAAAGAATAAAATATGGCTGGGGGTGTAGTTCGGAGGTAGAATGCCCCTGGGTTCAATCCTCAGTACCCCCCAAAAAAAGAAAGAAAAATTTGACCCTAAATAAAGATGCCCAGCCCCTAATCACACTCAATGGATTGTGACCATTGTGCCATTTACTTTTTTTTTTAAAGAGACAGGTCTCACTATGTTGCCCAAGCTGGCCTTAAATTCCTGGGCTGAAGTGATCCTCCTGCCTCAGCCTCCCAAGCAGCTGGTACAGGTCATGCCTGCTCATTATGTCAATCTTTGAAAGTAACTTTGGATTATTTTGAGATGTACAGCACCATTCAGATCACATAATATGAGTATTAAGTCCAATGCCAGTTAACTCTGATTTTCTCGTCACTATGAAGTAAATGCCTTTTTTCTGTTAAGATGGACACAGAGACTAGAGATAACAAGTTGGTGCCTCCTCTACTACGAGTCCTTTCTAACCCACCACCCATCCCTACTTTGCTTGAAAAGCAGACCTTCAGTGTTCTTTCCCAAGTTAGGCATCAGCAAATTGATGAGGGAAAGCGGAAGCTGCTACTGATGAGCATCTGCATAGGCAGTGCAGCTCCAAGCAGGCCCTAACCCTCCCTCCATGGAACCCAATGAACTGTGTGAACCTGCGCATCTGATCCACAGACAGGTGACAATCTTTTCCAAAGTTGGGTTTAGAGGAGCACTTTTTTTTTTTTTGCGGTACCGGGGATTGAACACAGGGGCGTTCTACCTCCGCACTACACCCCCGGCCCTATTTTTTATACTTTATTTTGAAACCTGGTCTCACGAAGTTGCGGAGGGCCTCACTAAGTAGAGAGAGAGAGAGAGAGAGAGAGAGAAAGAGAGAGAGAGAGAGGGAGACAAGGAGAGAGAGTGAGAGAGAGAGAGAGAGCTGAGGCTGGCCGCGAACCCGGATCCTCCGGTCTCCGCCTCCCAAAGTACTGGGATTACAAGCGTGCGCCACCACACCCGGCTTAGAGGAGCACTTTTTCCTGGAGTCTAAATTCCCTTTCAGGGGGCTGGGGGTGGAGCTCAGTGGCAGAGTGCTTGCCTAGCATACTCAAGGCTCTGGGCTCCACCCCCCAGCACCAAAAAATAAAAAAAATAACATCCTCTTCAGGCCATTGAGCATCACAGAAGTTTTTAGCTGAAAGGGAAAAACCCACACTTCTCATTAAGGGTGGTCAGGAAAGAAAGTATATGTGTGTGTATATATATATATATAGGCTAGAGCAATGTATTTTGTTTACAAATATTTTTCACATTACAGTTTAACATAAACATCATCTTTTCTATACCCCAAAGGTTCCTATTTCCCACAGAAAATTCATAACTTCAGAGGTATATACTGTTTTTTTTTTTGGTACTGGGGGATTATACCTAGGGGCAGTCTACCTTCAAGTTACACTTCTAGCCCTATTTTATTTTTTATTTGGAAACAGTCTTGTTGAGTTGCTGACAGCCTCGCTAAATTGCTGAGGCTGGCTGTGAACATGTGATCCTCCTGTCTCAGTCTCCTAAGTACTGGGATTACAGGCATGCACCATCATTCCTGGCTCAGAGACATATACTTTTAGAAAAATAATGTTCTGGTTGACTGGGGAGAGAAGTGCCCTGCAGCAGATTTTCAGAATTCTTCCTGCTTTCCATTGAGAAGAAACTGACACTGAGAAAGCACCCACACCTTTTACAACCTGGAGGATTTTGCATTAAACTTCATTCTTTGCAGTTCTATGTTGCATACATTTAAGCAGTTAGAACCTCTGCATGTGAGATGGAATCAGAGTTAAACTCACAGGTGGAATTTCAAGGACCATTCACATATCAGAGCAACATCACAGCTCCCACAACAGTACTAATTTGAGAGTTACTTGTGTGATACTTCTTTTTTTTTTTCGGTACTGGGGATTGAACCCAGGGGCATTCTACCTCCGAGCTACACCCCCGGCCCTATTTTTTATCCTTTATTTTGAAACAGGGTCTCATGAAGTTGTGGAGGGCCTCACTAAGTAGCTGAGGCTGGCCGTGAATCTGGATCCTCCAGTCTCCGCCTCCCAAGTACTGGCATTATAAGCAAGCGCCACCACGCCGGCCCTGTGTGATACTTCTTATTTATTTATTTATTATGGTACTAGAGATTGAACCCAGGGCCTTCTACCTCTGAGCTATACCCCCAGCTCTATTTTTTATTCTTTTTTTTGAAACAGGGTCTCACTAAGTTGCGGAGGGCCTCACGAAGTAGCTGAGGCTGGCCGTGAACCCGTATCCTCCGGTCTCAGCCTCCCGAGTACTGGGATTACAAGTGTGCACCACCACACCTAGCTTTGTGTGATGCTTCTATTACCTGTGCAAAGATCGTGTATGTGTAAGTTACACAAATCTCTTGGCCTCTTTGTATCTTAGTTTCCTCATTTGAAAATAATAAATGGATCTTAAGACATACTTTTCAGAGTCCTGACAGGGCTTACACCAGCTAACCGATAGGTTTTTGACACATATTTTTAAACATCTATTTATCTTCTATTTCACTTACAACTTGTGTAAAAACTGCATCCCATGCCATGCTTGAAATGTTCCAAAGCCCAGTTCTGTGATTAAATTGCAACCAAGATTTCTACAAAAAAGACATAAGCCAAAGAAGAAGGAGAAGAAAAAAAAAGACAGTCTTTCAGAACACTTATCATTCAGCAGCGATTCTAATTTACACATGATGAAACATAACCTCAGTACTTTCTCCATACGCTAAGGAAATCTCACTGTGGAAGATACTGGCTAGCTATATACTCTCATATTCACACATGCAGTGCATTGGCTACAAAACAGCAAATGCTCAATAAGTACTTGTGTTAAGTGATTCTTATTTCTCTAAAACAGGTTCTCAAACAACTTTAACGCTATTGATGTTTTGAGCTGGACAATTCTTTGCTGTGAAGGTTTATCCTGTACACTGTGGGTTGTTCAGCAGCATTCCTCGTGTCTGCCCACTAGATGCCCATAGCATGCCCACAGTTGCCAGTGTCACCTGGGTGCAGGATCACACTGAGAACCACTGCTCTGTAATGATTCACCCGGACCTACATAGTAATTCTCACCCTAATCTTTGCTAAAGACTAAATGGATTTGCTATATCATTTTAGTAACCTTCTACTAGTAAAATTTTAATTGTATTTCAAAAGGAGGAGCAAGGGAGTTTGTAAAATTTCAACTTACATAAACTGCAAAAAAGGTACTGGTTCAAATGTACGTCTTTCAATAGACTGTATTTTATTGCATGATAAATCTCTAAGAAAAATAAAAGGAAAACATTGATTTGATTAGCTACTAGGTGTCTAATTAGTATGATTAAGTAGAGTTTAGAGCTGATAATATTGAATACATAGTTTTAGTCTAAACTCTAAATCTCTGGACTTGGATTTAAATTTTTTAGAGCCCCTAACCCTGCCCAGACATCTCCTGATGATCTTCATAAGTAAAATATACAACTATAAATCTTGATGATTTTGGAGATAATCTTTCCTGAGAGCAGGAGAATTATTAGGTGAACTTTTGTAGTCTCATAAAGTTCAAGATTATGAGCTCAAAGTTTTAATCTCTGTGTAATTTTTGATATTAAAAGGATTATTCTAGCCGGGAGTGGTGGTGCACGCTTGTAATCCCAGTACTTGGGCGGCTGAGACTGGAGGATTCCGGTTCGTGGCCAGCCTCAGCTACTTAGTGAGACTCTCGCAACTTCCTGAGACCGTTTCAAAATAAAGAATAAAAAACAGGGCTGGGCTGGGGGTGTAGCCCGGAGGTAAAATGCCCCTGGGTTCAATCCCTGGTACTGCCAAAAAAAAAGGATTATTCTTACATTTATATACCTTCCTGCTTTAATTCTATTTTTCTAAGCCATTTTAATACAAGAATAAATAAAATAATCCCTTTTCATATCATTCAAAAGACAGTTACTCCTCTAATTAATATATGACTTGGAACTAATTCAGAATTAAACTTTCTGTCATGTTAATAGAAATTCATTTTTGGTAGTGGGGATTGAACCCAGGGACGTTCTCTTCCAAGTTACACCCCCAGCTCTATTTTATTTTTTATTTTGAAAAAAGGTCTCCCTAAGTTGCTGAGACTGGCCTCAAACCTGTGATCCTCCTATCTGGGATTATAGACATGCACCACCATGCCTGGTTTACCTTAATATTCTATGAAGGCAACTGCTTCAGTTGTATAGTGGTGAGACAACAAAAAACAACATGGAACTGGATTTTTATTTGAAAACACCCATTCTTGACTACAGTTGACTGTCTTACTTCCATTGATGCCAGCTTGCCCTCACCCTTCATCTGGATGGGTGTAACTGTCATGACTGGCGTCTCCCTCTCTAGTCTCTCCCATTCCATTTCATTTCAATCCTGAACACAGTCACCAGAGGGCTCTCTAGAAGTGGTTCTCAAAGACCAGCATCATCTGGGAACTTGTGTGTGTGTGCTGGGGATTGAACCCAGAGGCATTCTACCTCTGAGCTACACCCCCAGCCCTATTTGATTTTATTTTTAATTTGGAAACAGGGTATTGCTAAGTTGCTGAGAGCCTCACTAAGTTGCTGAGGCTGTCCTTAAACCTGCAATCCTCCTGTCTCAGCCTCCCAAGTACTGGGACAACAGGCATGCACCACCACCTCTGGCTTGGAAAATTTTGAAGATGCAAATCATCAGCCCCAGTCCAGACCAACCAAATCAGTAACTGTGGGGGTGGCATCCATAAGTGAGTTCTAACAAGTCCTCTAGGTGACTCTGACAGAGGCTCCCAGTTGTCTTAGTACACTGCTGATGGTTCCCCTCCATGGCTCCTCTGCTTGGCATTCAAAGCCCTAGAAGGTCTGGTTCCAGTTCCCTACAGATGCTCAAGGCACTTCTCAAACACTTCCTGTGCTTCACCCCCCCCCACACACACAAGCTTAGCCTGTTCTCCCCAGGATGCCTATCTGATGATTCCCATAGCCCTTCAAGGTCCTGTTCAAACAGCATTGCTCTAGGAACATCTTCCCTCACCCAGTTTGAAGCCTTTTCTCCTCTTCCGTGCTCTAGACACAACTTAGTGCCTGTATTCATCTCCTACAGTTATTATTATTATTATTATTTTTTTTGCAGTACTGGGGATTGAACCCAGGGGCGTTCTACCTCCGAGCTACACCCCTGGCCCTATTTTTTATCCTTTATTTTGAAACCACGAAGGTCTCACGAAGTTGCGGAGAGCCTCACTAAGTAGCTGAGGCTGGCCACAAACCCGGATCCTCTGGTCTCCACCTCCCAAGTACTGGGATTACAAGCGTGCACCACCATGCCTGGCTTTCCTACAGTTATTTTTGCATCCCATCTCTTCTGAGAAAAAACTCCTTGAAAGCATGGACTAGGTCTTGCTCATCTGCATTGCCCACCATGTTTGAGACTGACACTAATATTTAAGCAAACTCAAATATTTATAAAATAAATGAATAGCTGGGGAGTGAGTAGAGTGACTATTTTAGGAGGAATGCAGTTTATGACTTGATGGTTGACCCCTCTTCTGCCCCTCCGCAGCATTCCATCACTCACTTAGTGCTGGCTGCATTATGGTTTGGTTTACATGTTTGTTTCCCCGTGAGCCTAGACCATAGGAACCTGTCTTACTCATCTTTGTGCTCCAATACTAGGTCCAGTGCTTGACATATTCTTTTTGAGTTCTTATTTATTGATTGGCACTTTCTAAATGAATGAGAATACATATGCCAATGCAAAATAATCAGCTTATAAAGTATTTCATAATGAAAGGCCTACTCCATTGAGCAGCTACCTCATTCATTTTTCTCTAAACCATGTTTATAAGGTTTTGGAACCTAGATGGCAGAGGTGTCCATGAAGACCAATACATAAGAGGTCATCTTTAGCCTGGTGTGGTGGTGCATGCCTGTAATCCCAGTACTTGGGAGGCTGAGACAGGAGGATCACAGGTTAAAGGTCAGCCTCAGAAACCAAAAAAAAAAAAAAGCCATCTTCATAGGGCCTAGGTTTGATAATAAAAAGAACTAGCTTTCATGCCACGTGAGTCCCTTTATATCAGCTTCATGAGTCTTCTATGTTTGTAAGAAGAATCTATTTGCTAAAAGCATCATTAATTAGCTTAATAAGGGATAATGACATATATATCTATGGACCCCATGAACAAAGGATAAAAATCAAGCTTTTACAAAAGAACATAGTATTTTCTTTTTTTTTTTTTGGTACCGGGGATTGAACCCAGGGGCGTTCTACCTCTGAGCTACACCCCCGGCCCTATTTTTTTATACTTTATTTTGAAACCAGGTCTCACGAAGTTGCGGAGGGCCTCACTAAGGAGAGAGAGAGAGAGAGACAGGGAAAGAGAGAGAGAAAGAGCTGAGGCTGGCCGCAAACCGGGATCCTCTGGTCTCCGCCTCCCAAAGTACTGGGATTACAC
>PVJS01041192.1:0-12481 GCA_004027185.1 Glis glis
CAGAACACCCCTGGGTTCAATCCCCAGTACCAAATAATAATAATAATGATAATAATAATAATAATAAAGAGCCAGGTGTGGTGGTGCATGCCTGTAATCCCAGTACTTGGAAGGAAGGCTGAGACAGGAGGATTGCAGGTTCGCGGCCAGCCTCAGCAACCTAGTGAGGCCCTTTGCAATTTAGTGAGTGAGACCTTGTTCCAAAATAAAAAAATTAAATAGGACTGGGGGTGTAGCTCAAAGTAAAATGCCCCTGAGTTCAATCCTCAGTGTCACATACAAAAAAATAAAAAAATGGGAGGGAAGCTGGGGGTGTAGCTCTGAGTAGAATACCTCTAGGTTTAATCCCAATCCCAAAACAAGTGAATCAACCAATCGATTAATTAATTAAAGACTTCAGAGCTCAGCGGCACATATCTATAGTCTCAGCTACTTGGGAGGCTGAGGCAGGAGAATTGCTTGAGCCCAGGAGTTTGGGCCCAGCTTATGCAACATAATGGGACCCTATCCCTTACAAAAAAAAAAAAAGTAAAGATAAAACAAAAAGACTTGATCATTATCCAGTTTAATCTAGGCATAATAGTTTACTCAGTGGGTAGATTGTAATTTATTTAAGCAATTTCCTATAAACATTTAGATTTAGTTTTTTAAAACCTATATATACATATATTTTTAAACCTATATATATATATATATATATTTATTTATATTTTAAATCACTATATACTTTCTACTTTTGAATTTTTCTTAGGGGTGCACCAGAAAGTAATTATTTTAGCTACAAGGAATAGAAAACTTCTCAATATGACTTGTAAAACAAGGGGTTATTTTTCTCTTGTAACAAGATATTCAGAAGTAGATAGCTGCTGGCTTTGATTCTCTTGGCCCTTTTCTCACATTTACGCTCACAAAATGGTGTCTGAAGGTCTAGTCAGGACAGCAGCCTTTTCTGCCATTCAAGGTAGAAAAGAGGAAGCTGAGCATGGTGGCGCACACCTGTAATCCCAGTACCTGGGAGGCTGAGACAGGAGGACTGCAGGTTCAAGGTCAGGCTCACCAATTTAGCAAGACCCTGTTTCAAAATAAAAAATAAAAAGGGCTGGAGGTGTAGCTCAGAGGTAGAAAGCCCCTGGGCTCAATCCCCAGTATTAAAAAAAAAAAAAGTAGAAAAGAGGAAAAGATAACACCAAGAGATAAAGTCAAGTCTGCAGTGCTGGGGATTGAACTCAGAGCCTCATGCATACTAGGCATGCCTTTTGATGTAATCATCCCTGAATCACCCCCCAGTAGACATAGACTTATGTCTCTTCAAACTCAAAAATTTTCACATGGTCACATCTATCTGCAAGAGAAACTAGAAAAACAAGTATTTTTCCAACCTATTTGGAGGCAAGCAAGGAGGAAAAGAGTGGTAATGTGTATTAAACCAGTCTTCCTGGGCTGGGGAAAGAAAAGAAAAAGAAAATGCCAAAAAAAAAACCCCTAATATTACCGGTGTTGTCAAAAATGCTTCTCAAATGTGTTGAAGCTGCAAAAATCTTCCTTCAAACAATATCTTGCCTGGAAAAGCCTTTGAAAGTATAGTTACTCTGGTTAAATTAAGAATGGAGGCTTAGAACTTTATGTGGTTGGCATCCCTAATTATCACCCTATAGTAGAAATAATAGGAAATATCACCTAATAGTATACATTTCCTGCATTTTAGCTATTTAGCATTCATATTATCTTGCAATGAATATCCAAGTCTTCCATTTGGGGGACTCCTCAAATATGTGGAGACCTGGGAAGTTGTTCCTATTTCCTTTTAGGATGCAAAGACCCAGATTCTTTAGCTCCACTTCCTGGTTTTTGCAAAACCTGAGCTTCTGATTTAGGTCCCATCAATCAGACATTCATTCCTATACCTTTGAATCACCAGTATGCGACACTATGGAAGTGATTGGAGGCCACTTTCCTCTCAGAAGCAGTATTACATGCACCTGACTATTCTTGCTCTGTGACTTGTGTGTTGTTCTAGCTGCCTAGCCCTCTGGAATTTTCTCGTCTCCTGCCTGTTTTTATAAACTGGTTCTATAGCTTCCCATTAATTCTGAAAGACTCTGAGTTTTCCTAGTGCATTGCCTCGTTGCTCAAGATAGTTAATATTAATTTATCTTGCTTATAGCCCCAAATCTAAAATAGTCAAGGTTAGTTTTTCTTGCTTATAGCCCCCAATTCTGGTTATTTTGCACTCTCCCTAGCAGTTCCACAGACAACTTTGCTGCATTTGTGAGATTGCAAAGAGCCTATTTTAAAATCTGCTGCCTTAGAATAAATCTCTTGGAATGGAATTAAGGGACAAAGGTACAAATAGTTTAAAGTCTCTTGATAATTATTGCCAAATAGTGCTCCAAAAGTGTTGTATAAGTTTACCTAACCATAAGAATTGAATATTATTATTGTTTTAGTTTTTACTAGTGTCATGGCAGGGAAATGGTCCCTATTAATATTTTAATTTGCACATCTTCTGAAATAAGAAACTAAATATTTTTCCTTATGTTGATTTATAGTTATATTTTAATTTATGGAAGACAGCTATCTATTCAAGCTTTAATTTCTCTTGTGATATAAACTTTAAGTAATTTAGATATTCATTCCTTGAATGCTTGCTGCAACCATTTTTCCTATTCTATTTTTCTTTTAATCTTGTTAACTTTTCTTTGTACAAAAGCTTCATATTTTTATGTAATAAAATCTGTTCATTTTTTTCCTTTGTGATTTTTTTTTTTGCTTCAATGCTTTAAAACTTACCATTCCTCTGAAATCTGATAAAAAGTGAATTCAATTTCCTGCCAGCTTTTCTATGATTTGGCTTTTATATATTTAACTCTTTAATCCATCTGAGATCTATTTTTGTATATGGTATAAATATATGAATCTAAATTATGAAGTGTTGTAATTGGCTTTTAGAGTCATACACATTTGTGAATAAGTTGGGTCTCTGGGTGTTTTGTTGTTGTTGTTCTGGTTTATTGTTTTAATTTGTTTTGGGTTTCACTAATGCAAAGAAAAATTTCCAGGGAGTCCTGGACTTGTTGTTAAGAGAAATGTGAATAAAATGGAGAAAGAACCTTAGACAAATGAGGTGGAAACAGAGAGAGAGAGAAAGACTGAAACAGATACAGAAAAGCTGAAATAGAGACTGAAACAGAAACAAAGAGAAGTGAAGGATCAAAGAGCAAGGAGCCAGGGGAAGACATCAGGGTGGTAACGAAGGCTCTCCCTCTGCCCTGCTGTCCCCACCCACTGTTAGCCTCACCGGTGGATCTGGGGAGGCCTCCCACACATACCATTTGGGGATCCCAAGTTCCCCATCATTGGCCAATTGCCTCCAGGTCTAGGAGATCTCAGGGGCATATAGGAAAATATCTTTCCTCTCTCCTGTCCTTGTCTTCTTTCTGTCCAATCTAGCTTCAGGCAGGCAGTCTGGGAAGACTAAGCATCTGTCATGGCCACCAGGGGAGGCTGGATGGTCCAGTTATCTCAGCCTGACTCTGAAGCCCCATTCTTCCCTGCCTCATTGGCTCCAGTCCCAGTCTACTTCTGAGTTTAGCCCTACACACCTCTTAGTGTTCTGGCCAGCACCCTTTCTTCACGGTTGCCTGTTGCCATTATTAGGGTGAAGAGTTTGGGGCTCGACATATGAGAAGTAGAGAAACATTTATTGAACACTACTACAAGTGAAACATTGGACTAGGTCCTCAATGTTATTCTTGCAATGGCCTTTTGAGATATTGCCATCAATAAAGGGTTTAGTCTGGGCTTTGAAACCTTGCCCTAATTCTAAATCTTGTTGTTCTTTCCCCTGTATCAAGGTATTGGGCTTGGGACTGGGGGTGCACCTCAGTTGTAGAGTGCCTGCCTAGCATGCTTAGGGCCCTTGATTCAATCCCAGCACAATTTAAGAAAAAAAAAAAAAAAAGCCCATGTATGCCTTTTTTTTTTTTTTTTGCGGTACTCAGGATTGAACCCAGGGGCATTCTACCTCTGAGCTACGCTACACCCCCAGCCCTATTTTTTATTCTTTATTTTGAAACAGGGTCTCACTAAGTTGCAGAAGGCCTCACTAAGTAGCTGAGGCTAGCCGTGAACCCAGATCCTCTGGTCTCAGCCTCCCAACTACTGGGATTACAAGCGTGTGCCGCCACGCCCAGCCCATGTATGCTTTTTCAATGTGCCAAACTGCCTTTTATAAAAATTTTTAGCCAGGCATGGTGGCATATGCTTATAATCCCAGTACTTGGAAGGCTGTGACAGGAGGATCACAGGTTCTTGGCTAGCCTCAGCTACTTAGTGAGGCCCTCTGCAACTTAGTGAGACACTGTTTCAAAACAAAGAATAAAATAGGGGTGGGGTGTAGCTCAGAGGTAGAATGCCCCTGGGTTCCATCCCTAGTACCAAAAAAAAAAACACCCAAAATTTTTAGTTGGGTGCAGTGTACAAATCTGTAGTCCCAGTTACTCCAGAGGCTGAGGCAGGAGGATCACTTGAGCCCAGGAGTTCAAAGCCAGATTAGGCAACATAGTGAGACTCTGTCTCAAAAAATAAAATAAATAGCCAGGCATGGTGATGCACACCTGTAATCCCAGTACTTGGGAGGTTGAGATATGAGTACTGATGTTTCGAGGACAGCCTCAGCGATTTAGCGAGACTCTCAGCAACCTAACAAGACCCTGTTTCTTTTTTTCTTTTCTTTCTTTTTCTGTGGTGCTAGAGATTGAACCCAGGGGCATTCTACCTCCAAGCTATACCCCCAGTCCTATTTTATTTTTTATTTTGAAACAGGGTCTCACTAAGTTGCTGAAGGCCTTGCTAAGTTGCTAAAGCTGGTCTGGAACCTGTGATCCTCCTGTCTCAGCCTTCCAAGTACTGGAATTACAGGTATGCACCACCACTCCTGGCTGAGACCCTGTTTCAAAACAAAAAATAAAAAGGGCTGGGAGTGTAGCTCAGAGGTAGGATGCTCCTGGGTTCAATCCCTGATACCACAATATACAAATAAAAATAAAAGGCAAAAAGGACTGGGCACATAGTTCAGTGGGAGGGCTCTTGCCTAGTATGCTCAAGGCACTGGGTTTGATCCCTAGCACCACACAGCAAATAAATAGATAATTAAGTTGGGTGTGATGGTGCATGCCTGTAATCCCAGTACTTGGGAGGCTGAGGCAGGAGGATCACAGGTTCAAGGCCGGCTTCAACAACATAGTGAGACCCTCAGCAACTTAATGAGGCCCTGTTTTAAAAATAAAAAAGAAGGCCGGGCGTGGTGGCGCATGCTTGTAATCCCAGTACTTTGGGAGGCGGAGACCGGAGGATCCGGGTTCGCGGCCAGCCTCAGCTCTCGCTCTCTCTCTCTCTCCCTGTCTCTCTCTCTCTCTACCTAGTGAGTCCCTTCGCAACTTCGTGAGACCCGGTTTCAAAATAAAGTATAAAAAATAGGGCCGGGGTCGTAGCACGGAGGTAGAACGCCCCTGGGTTCAATCCCCGGTACCGCAAAAAAAAAAAAATAAAATAAAAAAAAATAAATAAATAAATAAAAAAGAAGAAATTTTAAAGGGCTGGGGGTGTAGCTAGGAGGTAGAATGCCCTAGTGTTCAATCCCCAGTAGCAAATAAATAAATAAAGTAAATAAACAAATTTTAAAAATCTTTTATTTTCTAAATGGAATAAAGCACAACAGTCAATTAATCTCTTTGTTCCTTAATCTGTAAGAAAAAGGGTAGGGAACCTGTTGTGTCTCCCAGGCATCCATTTGCCTTTCTTCTCATGGCACCTGCAGGTGGCTCTATCCCTTACCCATTTTCAGTCCGGATAGCTCAGGTGAGGTTATCTCCACCCGCATCTCCGGGTACTTCTGGAGAACTTGGCGGTAAGACTCAGCCTGGCCAATAGTTTTATTTATTTATTTATTTATTTATTTATTTTTGCGGTACCGGGGATTGAACCCAGGGACGTTCTACCTCCATGCTACACCCCCGGCCCTATTTTTTTATACTTTATTTTGAAACCGGGTCTCACGTAGTTGCGGAGGGCCTCACTAGGTAGAGAGAGAGAGAGAGAGAGAGGGAGAGAGAGAGAGCGAGCTGAGGCTGGCCACGAACCCGGATCCTCCTGTCTCGGCCTCCCAAAGTACTGGGATTACAAGCGTGCGCCACCACGCCTGGCTCAGCCTGGCCAATAGGAACATCAGACAGTTGTTGGTTCAGGGATGGGCATGCAACTAAAATTTGGCCAAATCAGGTCAAGGAATGTCAATTCCAGGTCTTTGGTTTTTATGTATGTGTGCTTGTTTTGTTTTGTTTTTTGAGTGATGTGGGAGGGAACAGTAGAGAAAGTGACTCTCCCTTTCTTTTCTTCAGAAACTGCCACATTGTTCTCAAAATGTGGTCCCAGACCACCTGGGTATCTGATAGAAACGCCAATTTTCAGGTGTTATCCCAGACCTAGTGAATCAGAAACTACGGGGTGGGGCCCAGAAATCTGTGGTTTAGCAAGCACTTCAGGTGATTCTGATTCACACAGAAGTCTGAGAAATGTTAGCTTAAGGGAAAGAATGTAAGTGGAGCCATGTTGTCTAAGACCAGAGCGATACAGAACAAAGAAAGACGAGAGATACGGCGAGTGGAAGAGGCCTGAGTACATCGTGGGAGTCTCTGAGCCTACTTAAACTTATATTGCCCGTTCTGTCACTTAGTTATACCAACCAATAAATTCTCTCTCTCTTTTTTTTTTGGAATTTTTAATTGTAAAGAGACAGGGCTGGCCTGGGGGTATAGCCCAGTGGTAGAGTTGCTTAACATGTCTAAGACCCTGCGTTTGATCCCCAGAACAGCAAGAAAAGAAAAAGGAGAGGTAAGAGGGTAAGAGACAGGGGTCTCACTGTGTTGCCCTGGTTGGCCTAGAATTCCTGGGTTAGAGCAATGCCTCCGCCTGCTGAGTAGCTAGGAGTAGAGAAATTCTTTTCTTTCAGTTTGAGTTAGGTTTATCACTAGCAACCTAACAAGTCCTGGCTGTCAAAGGGAACATTTATTTTTCCTTGCTTCTAAGGTTGGATGGAAGACACAAGGATAGGTAGAAAGGAGACATGAGAGACAAGACTGGCCATGATTAACCGTCCAGAATCAAAGTTCACTTTCACAAACTCTGATCGTAATTAAATCAACGATTAGGCCTATCCACAGGCCATCTGACTATTCTGTGTATCACACCTTTGACAAACCCTCCATGCTACATCAGTACAGTATCAAACAAGCCGGGCATGATGGCGCACGCTTGTAATCCCAGTACTTTGGGAGGCGGAGACCGGAGGATCTGGGTTTGCGGCCAGCCTCAGCTCTCTCTCTCTCTCTCTCTCCCTCTCTCTCTCTCTTTCTCTCTCGCTCTACCTAGTGAGGCCCTCCGCAACTTCGTGAGACCCAGTTTCAAAATAAAGTATAAAAAATAGGGCCAGGGGTGTAGCGTGGAGATAGAATGCCCCTGGGTTCAATCCCCGGTACCGAAAAAAAAAAAATATATATATATATAGTATCAAACCCTTTATGTTATGCCCATGTAGTATTGTTTATAGGTTCACAAAACAAAACAACAAAATCCCTAGGTTGGGGGAAATTATTAGATTTTTTTTCATCAAGAACAAAGAAGAAAACAACCACTAGTAGGTAATAATAAATATATCCAGTGTCTGACACAAAGGAAAACCTAAAACATTCTCTTAGCTCAAGTCCCCATACTATAGCTTTTACAGGTATAAATATGCCTAGCTAAGTTGTAGCTAGTGCGTTCCTCTCCAACACCCACACTCCAACCTGTCTCTCAGAGCCCGGACTTCTTCTCTCAATAAAATCAATCTGTGCCTCACTGTGACCCGTCCTTAAACTCCTTTCTGTGACAACATCAACCTTCATGGCCTGAGTCGAGGTCTATCTCCCCTTTGGGGCCCTCCTCAGGACCCTTGTTCTGGTGACATTTCCATGTGGAGAGATTCCTGTGGACCAGTGGTTCTCTAGGTGTGCCTAAACAAGCAGCATTACCAGGGAACTTGTTAAAAACAACGATCCAGCCCAGCGCAGTGGCGCTCACCTGCAATCCCAGTACATGGGAGGCTGAGACAGGAGGATCGCAGGTTTGAAGCCAGTGCGTGGTAACTTAATGAGAACCTATTTCAAAATTAAAAATTTTAAAAAGGACCAGGGGTGAAGCTCAGAGGTAGAACACTCCACAGTTTAATCCCCAGTACCACAAAAACAAAAACAATCCATCAAGCCCTCCCCAGACAGGCTAGGTCAGGGTTCTGGGGGTGGAGCCCAGCAGTGAGGGTTGTAATAAGCTCCTCCTACCCCATCCTAGCCCAGCGCCTTGCCCAGTGCCTGCCAAGGACTCTTCCACTGAGCTAGCCCCGAGCCCCCCACCAGGTGATTCTGATGCCCACTAAAATATGCATATCACTAGAGTAGGATTTCTGTTTGGAAGAATGATCCAGGCATGGCCTGTTTATCTGCTCCCTTTGTTCTCTGTGGGAGCCAGCCTGAATAAAGGGGACAATGACTCTGTTTCTCTGCGTGCCACAGGTTCTACAGAGGCGCATCCCTATAAGACAAGGTCTGCAGTTTTTCCAGCCCTGCCTGTAACTAGGTACTGTTTATTCAGGCAACAGGGTAAGCAAGCCCATTTGGCCTGACATCTGAACCATGTCCTCCAGTCTAGCTGGCATTTTGATCCCCATCTGTTGGTTTTCTGTTTTCTTCTCTTTCTTTCTTTTTCTTGTGTATGTGGTACTGGGGATTAAACCCAGGGGCATTCTATCTCTGAGCTATACCCCCAGCCCAATTTTTTTTTGTTTTTGTTTTTGTTTTGAAAGAAAGTCTTGCTAGGTTGCTGAGAGTCTCACTACGTTGCTGAGGCTGGCTTCGAACTTGTGATCCTCCTGTCTCAGCCTCCCAAGTTCTGGGATCACAGGTGTGTGCCACCACACCAGGCGTCTGTTGGTTTCTATATTCTATTTTTCATTTGCTTCACAACTTGGGTGAGGAGAGAGCTGCTATTTGGTGGGTCATTAATCCCCTACCCTGACTAATTCTGGAGGAATGGAGTAGAAGATGGCTCAGGCCCCTTCCCCTTCTAACATTTGTAGGGGAAGGAAACATGACTTCCCTTCTCTTTGCTAGGTTCTTTAGCTGGGCTGTGAACTCAGTCGACATAGAGAGATTAGCAGGAGAAAAATCCATATTTAATTACATATATATGTATTGGAGTCTTACAGAATATGAGACTTGGAAGGAGGGGCAGATGACTGACTCTGAGGTACAGAAAGGAACAGGGACTTGGGGTTTGGGTGTGGTTGAAGGCAAGCTATGGGCAGGTGTGTAGAGGAAAAGTGATGACCAGCCAAAGCTGTATTGTTATGCAGAGAAAGTCTCTCAGGTAAAAGTACCTTAGGAAAAGGAGCCCTCTTCCTAATATGGACACTTTACTGATGTAGACTTCCTTTCTAGATGTAAATTTCTTTTACAAAAGGACAGCTTTTTGGAGCTACTCCTGCGTCTGCAGTTTCTCAGAATAACCAGCTCAAAATATGCAAACGAAATACTATATTTGGGGATGGCATATTCTGGTTCCTATATATTTGGGGGTGGTGTGTCCTGAGCCCCAACACATTCTAGGACACCATCTCTCTCTCTCTATCTCTCTTTCTCCCCCCCCCCCACCTCTCGGGATCCTGAGTGCTCTGGTAAAGAAAACCTTGTTTGTTCTCACTAGACCACTGATGTTGTGCCTGCAGGAGACAGTGGTATCCCTTGCCCCATGGGGCACAGGAGGGACGATTGCAATCACAGAGCACTTCCTTCCAGTTTTCTGCTGAAACACTGTAATTCTGTGCGGGTAGGAACAGGGCCTAGAAACCATTGCTTTTTAAAGAGCTTCCTAGGTGCTGCCTTCTTTGACTGACTGCCAGGTTCAGTCAGCTGTCTAACCTAAATCCAATCCATATGGCTGTCCCTGAAGTTGTGCCCTTCTGTCCTGGAGGCTGCAGATGTCTTAAAATGTCATGTGAAGGAAGAAAGGACTTCCCTCTTCTCCCTTCTTCTCCTTTGCTCTTTTCTGTGTTCTTCACATATCTTTAAAACAGCCATAGTGACAGTCCTGTAAGGGGAATGGATAAAACAAGGATTTGTTTGGAGCTCTAAACACCAGGAATAGGTGTTATAGGAAGCTTAATTTTTAGGGCTCAGTCCCCCAAAGTGGCAGACACACTTTTTTTCAGAAAGCTGCTACAGGGAAGAGACAAAATAGCCAACACGGTTCAACTTGAGCAATGGAGGGATGGAAGTATTTTGTTTTTGTTGTTGTTTTTGTTGTTGTGGTGGTGGTGGTGGTACTGGGGATTGAACCCAGGACACTGTACCTCTGAGCTACACTCCCAGCCCTATTTTTAAATTTTTTTCTTTAAACAGGGTCTCACTAAATTGTGGAGGACCTCGCTAAATTGCTGAGGCTGGCCTCAAACCTGCAATGCTCCTGCCTCAGCCTCCCAAGTACTGGGATTATAAACATGAGCCACCACACCTGGCTCAGAAGTATTTTTTATATACTTATTGCTGGAGTCCTAGGCTAGAGGCCTGATTCTGAGGATCCAACATACCAGGTCCGGCCACTCACCCCTCACCTCGCCCCACTGCCGAAAAAAAAAATAACAGAAAAGGTTATGTGAAAGGCATGAAAGGAACTTTAAACAGTGTAGCCACACCAGGAAGAGAGTTCCTACCTTGTCTTCAAGGTGCTAGCAATGACTTTGAGGTTTTATAGAAAGGGGCACGAGGGCCTGGGTTGGAGGTCTGCACAGCTAGAGGCTTTTCACAGCTGCCAAAGCAGGTGATCTGGGTCAGGGGTAATAATCTCCATCATTTTCTAAAGTTTGGTCAGGCAGGGACTTGTCTGGGAGAAGAAAGTGGCTATGGCCTGAGGGGGTAGCTTGGACTCATCACAAGATGTATATCCATCAGACCTTATTCCCTGGAACACAGGGTGAGTCAGCAAAGGAGATAGATGCAAAATGGAGGCAGAGGCCCAGTCTTTATACTTTTAGCCACCATTGAACATTTGCAGGCAAAGTGAAGAGTCTAAGTCCTTGTTACATGCTGACTCACCTCCTCGGTCTTCTGGAAGAGTTCATTCTCCTTTCCAGATTACCTAACTACCCACCTGGTTTTACATGGTTAGTTCAGATACGTGCAACTTTGTCTCTCCCTTTCCCTATATCAAGAAAAAATAGTTACAAACATAATTTTATAAACTTAATTTATTATATCTTATCTTGTTAAATAATAGAGATGGAGGTTTGGGATGTAGTTCAGTGGTAGAGCGCTTGCCTAACCTAGCACGCTCAAGGTCTTGGGTTTGATCCCCAGCAACAAAAGAAAAAAAATGGAGAGGGCATTTCATTAAAATTAAAAACATGCCTCAAAGAACACTATCAGGGCCAGATGCAGTGGTGCACACTTGTAATCCCAGCTACTCAAGAGGCTGAGACAGGAGGATGGAAAGTTCGGGGCCAGCCTGGACAATTGAGCAAGACCCTGTGTCGTGAACAAGCGCTATCATTAACACAGACCAAACACATGTGTGTCTTTCCACCATGTCAGAATTAATTAAATAACAATAAATTCACAAGCTATCCCACTTATATCGGTTGCTCTTCACCTAGTACTTGTGGGTCACTTGGAAATCTAGACTAGGTAATCAATCACATGTTCTTAATTTCTAATATCTATAACACTCAACTCACACATCATACTTTACACAATTGTGTGTGTGTGTGTGTGTGTGTGTGTGTGTGTGTTATAGAAAGGCTAAGAAAGGGTTCAGGCTGCCACAGGAGTTCAGGAGGCTTCGCCAAGAGCAAAGGCAGACTGCAGACTAGATACTAGATATGAATGCAAAGAGTCACTGGAGGTGATCAGATAAGAGTTTTAACTTCTCTGTAGACTTGTCAAAGTGAGGGCCGACAGTCCCTAGTCATGGTGGGCAGGTCCAGTGGCAGCTGAGATGTTGTGTTGTCCTCATGGGCAGGAGAACTGGCACTAAGCTGAAGCCCAGGGACAGAGAGTTGGAGGTTGGCAGTTGTGGCGATTTTCCTGGGTGAGCCTTGTGACAAGTGGCCGATGACAGGGTCAGTGTGCTGCCGACAGGTCTTAGGGTGCTCCTCCTTTCACAGGTCTCAGGTGAGGGGCTGCTTCACTCGATGGTCTGACGTGTTTCATATGCTCATGGGCCTGGTTTTTCTGATAAGGGGTTGATACCCCCTTGCATCCCTGTCTTTCTGGTTTAATTTGATAAGTTCACAGGTGGCCCTTATTTATTAGCGTGCTTAATTTACTGGTGCCTTCTGCTTGTGCTGTGCAGATGGTGGTGGTTTACTTGTACAAACGAGGTGTGCAGCTATTGT
>PVJS01041193.1:0-10521 GCA_004027185.1 Glis glis
TTCAATTCCCATTCCTGTTAAAAAAAAAAAAAAAAAGAATCAACCCAACAGGGGTATTCCTTATATCCAAGCCCATTTAACTAATATGCTTTGCTGATTGACCAGTGAACATAAAAAGCTCTTTTGGTTGTTTTTTCAAATATAGTCAAAACTGAAATAGAAATCCAAATAGGAAAATGTTTTTTACTTAGCTGTTGACCAAATTACTGAGTGTTTCCAGAATGTAATGATAAAAAATTCATTAGGAAAAATAGTTCACTCCATTGGAGTCCAGATGTGAGTTCTCAGTCTTAGATGTGGGACACTGAAGAATAAAGCCTTATACTTTGGTATTTCCATCTGTACTTCAACTGTTTTTGTCAAATGGCTGATACTCTTAACATAGCCTCTCTAATAAAAGAGGGAATTTGTTACTAAGTCTATGTTGTTTGTCCTAATTCAAAAGGTCACTCATCTATCATGTGCTCCATAATCTCATTACACAGCAGGAACCTCTTTCCAGTTGTTAAAAGAATCAGTGGGAGTGATGGGACTATTATATGGGGCAATCAGGCGTTTGTCTCCTGGCCCATGTAGGTACCTACACGTTAAACTGCTCTGTGAGTGGGTAGGAGGTCTGTATGACCTGAAGTGGCCTCATGCTTGATTTGTGAAGGTGGTTCTTGAGCATAAGCAACAGGTTATCTGTGGTTTGGGAATTTATTCAGAGGGCCTTGATCATAAAGAATTACCATTGAAATACTTTTCTGAGTCACTGGATATCACTCAATGGAAAATGGAAGTTCCTCACCTTTATTGCTTCTGCCCAGTAATAATTTTAAGGAATGATTATTATTTGTGAACTTCATACTTTGTCCACATGTGAAGACAGTCAGCTGAATGGAAGTATTTTTTCCTTGGCAAAAAAAAAAAAAAATAGTTCTTCTCTCTAAGAAGGCTAAAGATGCGTTTTGTAGGTTGCTCATATAACAATGTTAAGAATTTGGAAAAAATAATATTAGATGTACACATATTGGGATTATTCTGAGCTTCAGAAATGATACTATTCGAAATTACTTATAAACTTTTGAGTTTTTAAAAAATAAATTGCTATTGGCCAGGCATGGTGGTGCACACCTTTAGTCCCAACTACTTGGATCACGAGATTAAGGTCAGCCTGGGCAACTTCATGAGACTGAGGAGCAGGGTAGAAAATGGAGGGAAGCACACCAAGCGCTGTGTGCGTGTATGTTTGTATCACTTTGAACCTCACTTTAATGTATACTTGCCATACACTACTGAAATAAATTTAAAAAGAGACTGAAGACAGTCAAAACAATCTCAAAACAGGACACCAGAGTAGGTGGATTTATACTTTTTGATTTCAAAGTTATTACAAAATTATGCTAATAAAGACAGTGTATTGCTGGAAAACTGGTAGGCTTATGAATCAATGCAGTAGAATTGTGAGTCATGAAATAAACATTAGTATTTATGGTCAATTAATTTTTTTTTGCAGTACTGAGGATTGAACGCAGGGGCATTCTACCTCCGAGCTCCACCCCCTGCCCTATTTTTTGTTCTTTATTTTGAAACAGGGTCTTGCTACGTTTCAGAGGGCCTCACTAAGTAGCTGAGGCTGGCCGCGAACCCGGATCCTCCAGTCTCAACCTTCTAAGTACTGGGATTACAAGTGTGCGCCACCACGCCTGGCTCAATTAATTTTTGACAGAGAGGCCAAGACAACTCAGTAGGGAGAGATGTCTTAAGATTTATTTCTGACTCAGTAGGGAGAGATGTCTTAAGATTTATTTCTGGGGTTATGAAAGTGTTCTAGAGTTAGATTATGGTAAAGGTAGCACACCTCTGTAAATAAACATGGAATTCATTGAATTGTATACTTTAAAACTTACACATGCAATTAATTGCTATTGTTGGTTACCAAGGTACCAGTTTACCATTCCAAACATTCATTAAAAAAATAAAAAAATTTTGTCAAATTGTCAATTTAGCCTAAGCAGTATTTATTTGTAATGCCATTTCAATGAGATGTGACTTGAAAATATTTTATACCGAACCTAAAATGTTCAAAAGTTATAGTGTTCCTCATAGTGCATACAACTAAAAATCAAAGGTCAATAAAGTTTGTTGTTTTATGTATGCTATGAACTCCTGATATTAAAAATAATGTTTACATTTTTCCTTCACTAAAAAAAGATTAAAAAGGCCTGGGGTATAGCCCAGTGGTTAAGTTCCCCTGGGTTCAATCCCCAGTAACACATAAAAATAAGTAAATAATAAATAAACAAATTTCAGTAATCACACTGCACTTTATATTTGTATGGATATTGATGTGTGTTTATTATTGTCGTTGCCATAGAAAGTTTCTGTGATGAATTATCCTCATCCTAAAACTTTAATGCCATGCCCTGCAGAGATTTTAGATTTTCTTCTAAAGCAGGATCATTAATTTCAAAGCTATAAATTGAATTTCCAAACATCAAAACTGCCTTCTTTCCACTAGGAAGATCTGGCTATTTCTATATGGTGTGTCAGGACCTCTGAGGTCAGTTTCATGTTTCAACTCAGGAGTCAAGGGTTATATGAAGACCCTCAGGGTTTAGCCTAATCTATAATTCAAATAGCATGTACATCATTTCTGTTTAATACTTTGGAATAAAAGCACTGTGCATTTTAGAATTTTTGCTATTTGAAGTGGTGTCTCAAATTTGTTTCAAGATGATCAATGACCAATGAGATTTGGATCTCATTATATTCTTTATATTTTCTGACTCTACAGCTCTTCGTACCTGTCTCTTTATCATATATTTGTTTAAGATATTTTTGTATCTTTTCGTAACATACAGAGGAGCCATATTTTAGGTAGAGATTGTTATATGAATTGCAGAAGTGAACAAACTGAACTTTTTTTTTGCAGTGCTGAGGACTGAATTCAGGGCCTCATGCATGCTAAGCAATTAGAACATTTTTGATACAATTACATTGCAGGGGTGATTAATTCTTAGGCAGATATGGCTAACTATATATTTCAACATAGTGGATGTCCATCGGATGTGAAAATGATCCCTTGCATCTGTTCAGTGGTAACTGGCCAGGAAACATTTGTCTACTATCATCCAATAATTACAAAGCTGTATGGCTGTGATATTTAATAATGGGATTAATATTTTGCCTTTCCCTCTACATTACTAATTTGATTATTTTCCTGAAACTTACTGTGAAGACAAGTAATTACATCTATTAACCTTAAAATGACCTCGAGGAAATGAGGTGCTAATATAAATTTGACAGATGAAAGTGTCTCTGTTATAGCTGACCAATAATTCTAGTTTTATAGTCTAATATCTACGTGGAATCTAAAATTCCATATTTTGTGTTTGGATATTGCCAAACACCACAAGAGATACGCCAACATTTGTCATGATAGCATGTGACTATCATTTAGTAAAGACTCTCAAATCATTCTGGCAGCCAACATTGAAGATACTGATCAAAGTCATTATATTAAAAAAATCTTGGAAAGGTGGATTTTTAGCATTGTTTTCTCAGGAAAAAAAAATCTACTTCTTGAGTTTACTTTTTGAGTTTTCTTCCTTGTGTTAGGCCAAAGTTTGTATTTTTTTTTCTTTTTTCTTTTTTTGGCCATACTAGAGTTGAGCCCAGGGGTGCTCTATCACTGAGCTACATTCCTAGCCCTTTTTATTTTATTTTAAGATTGGGCCTTGCAAAGTTGACCAGGCTGACCTTGAACTTGCGATCCTCCTGCCTCAGCTTCTCAAGTAGCTGGGATTATAAGTTTTCGCCATCACACTCAGAAAGTCTGTATTTCTTTGATGATGCAGATATGTCTCCCCCTCTCCCAGTTTAAAAACAAACAATTTTTGCCATAATCAAAGCATGTTTAGTATATTTTGTGTGGCCATTTTCTCTGTTGGGAGACAGAAGACCCCCCAAACCTGATAATGGTAATAAATATCTGATAATACCTGATAATGGTAATTAATATCCCTTTTTGTGGATACTGGGGATTGAACTCTAGTGCAATCTACCTCATTTTTTTAATTTTGAAATAGGATCTCACTAAACTGCTGAGGCTGTCCTCCAACTTGTGATCCTCCTGTTTCAGCTTTCCTAGTACTGGGATTACAGGGGTGCATTCCCACGCCCAACTAATAAATAACCTTGATAATAACAACAGGTTACTTTTATTTGCTAGTAGTTGTGTGTAGGTATTTTTTTTACACTTAACTTAAAAATACTTGAAAATTAATAGTAAGTATGGAATTCAAAAAGCCAAATTATGGAAAATGACATTTTGTCTCATGCAAATATGTTTTTAAATTCTAAAATAATGAAACTGAAATGAATATAGAATTGAAGCTGAAAAGCAAAGCTTATGGAATTTTTAGTAGACTTGGTATTAAATTCTTGATAATTTTCAGTGCATGTCTATAATCCCAGTATTTGGGAAGTGAGACAGGAGGATTATAAGTACCAGCCTCAGCAACACGACCTTGTCTTCAAATGAATAATAATAATAATGATAATGATAACAATGAATAGGGGTGTGGCTCAGTGGTAGTTCATTCACTCCTGGGCTAAGTCCTCAGTACCACCACCACCACTACAACAAAATTCTTACTAATTTTTAACTAATCACATTTGGGTTTGTTTACATTGCCAATGGGAAAAATACTTTTCTTTTTTATTTCATTTGACAGCTCAACTGCCACTGTATTTATGGAAGACACACCATTCAGTCAATTTTACGATAATGTCTTTTTATCTTGGGCTTAAGTCAAGGCAACAAATTGAAGTTTGATTTTTTTTCTCATAAATACAAAAACACAGTTTTCTTTGTTAGATATGTACAAATGGTTTTCTTCCCAATGAAAGTAAGTTTTGAAAAGTTTGGTGATATAGTCCAGTTTAATTGCTGGATTGCTTTTAAGTGTTAAAGGTCTAGATCACTTATTTTAGAGATATTTTGCCTCTTTTTTTTTTTAGGAATTTGAAGCTCTTTAGAGTTTGCTCTAAGTATACTCTGCCATGAATCTAAATAGAAGAAAAAGGTCCCTTCCACCTGCCTCACCATCTCTCTGTGTAGACTGAGCACTCCCAAGAATGCTCTGTGTGACTTAGCAAGATGATGGGCTTTTGTGCCTATTTTAATTGTGTTTGCCACACACAGCTGCTAGTTGTTCTGAGAGCACACAAAAAGCAGCAGGCAGCCAGTCGGAATTCAGCCAGGATTAAGGAGGAGGGACTCTCTATTCCCCAGTGCCTGCAGCCACCTTTTATTTGTCCCATGACAGAAATCCCCTTTCCTTCCCCACCTGCCAGCCCAGCGTATTTACCTCTCTAGGAGCTCAATTTATGGTGATGAGCTTTGCTATGAAATACTGACTGACTGCCCCCTCCCTTGAGAAAATCCAAAGCATTATACACAGTATGTGTTATGTGGCTCTTTGAGAAAGTAAATTTTAACTTTCTCTTTAAGATCATAGTCATGCCGGGTGTGCCTGCAATCCCAGTACTTGGGAGGCTGAGACAGGAGGATCACAGGTTCAAGACCAGTCTCAGCAACTTAGCAAGACTCTCAGCAACCTAGCAAGACCCCATTTGAAAATGAAAAATAAAAAGGGCTGGAGGTGTAGCTTGGAGGTAGAATGCCCCTGGGTCTAATCCCCAGTAGCACAAAAACAAAGAAAGGGATCGTGAGGCCGGGCGTGGTGGTGCACGCTTGTAATCCCAGTACTTTGGGAGGCGGAGACCGTAGGATCCGGGTTCATGGCCAGCCTCAGCGCGCATGCGCGTGCGCATGATCGATCAATTGATCGATCAATTGATCTATCTCTCTCTCCTCTCTCCTCTCTCTTTCTCTCTCTACCTAGTGAGGCCCTCCGCAACTTCGTGAGACCCGGTTTCAAAAATAAAGCATAAAAAAAATAGGGCCGGGGGCGTAGCGCGGAGGTAGAACGCCCCTGCGTTCAATCCCCGGAACCGCAAAAAAAAAAAAAAAAAAAAAAGAAAGGGATCGTGGTCATGAAATGACCATTTTCTTGTGTATTGGTAGAACCTCTAATAACAATTTTGGAGTTGAAATTTAAACAAATGTAGCACATCTCAAATTCTACAGGGACACTACAGTATCACCCATCCTACATGTATAATAAAGGCAACGATACTCATATACATATATATATATATATATATATATATATATATATATTAGTGTGCCTGTGTGTGTGTGTGTATGTGTGTGTATACAAACAGGTGACTGTATATGTATGTGATTCATACTAATTTTGAGAGCATAAACTTTTAGAGCTGGATGTACCTGAATTTCGAGATCCAGCTGTCTTACTTTATCTGAGGAAACTGAGTCCCAGACAAATCATGCACCTTGGCCCAAATCACATAAGTGGTTAGTGGCCGTCATGGGCCTTTAACTCCTGTCGCCTGACTCCTAAGACAGTCATCTTTCTGTAGTGTAGAGATCATCTTGAAGAGCAATCAAAGTTCAGCAATAAGAAAGAGGATCTGAGTGTTGATTTTGAGAGTGGTCCAGTGTAAGAAATGCCCTGGTCTGCTGTATGAAGGACACTCAGGTCAGCTTGACAGTGAGGACAAGACATTTTTCTAACTCAAAATGATGTATCAAGTTTTGATCTGCAAGTTTATTACATCAAAGCTAATTTCCCAACATTTACTAAGCAATTACTTAAAAAAATGGTCACACTGGTGCTCACAAACCAAGGCCCTCGTTCAGCTGTGATTTGTGGGTGAGTGGGTGAGTGGGGGAATGTCTTTTTGTACTCACTACTTTTGTGTCCCCAAGTAATTAGCTGGCTTTACCTGGAGTCAGGTGTATGCTTTACAATCCATAAGGCCTTCTTTAGTGAGAACTATAAAACAAACTCAAAAGTTAGTTGAAATAAAAATATTATGAGGAGCTGGGCACAGTAGTACACACCTATAATGCCAATTCTTGGAAGGATATGACAGGAGGATCACAGGTTTGAGGCCAGTCTCAGCAACTTAGTGAGACCTTGCTTCAAAGTAAAAAAAAAGGGCTAGGGTTGTAGCTTGGAGGTAGAATGCCCCTGGGTTCAATCCCCAGTACCAAAATGATAGATTGATAGATAGATAGATAGATAAATAGATACAGATTGTGTGTATATATATATATACAATATATATATATAGTATATATATATATATATATATATATATATATATATATATATATGACAGAGAGAGAGAGAGAGAGAGAGAGAGAGAGAGAGAGGAAATAATGCACTATTAATAACCATGAGTTGAGCCAGGCATGGTGTCGCACGCTTGTAATTCTAGTACTTGGGAGGCTGAGACAGGAGGATCGCAGGTTCGCAGCCAGTCTCAGCTACTTAGTGAGACCCTGTTTCAAAATAAAGAATAAAAAATAGGGCTCGGGGTGTAGCTCGGAGGTAGAATTCCCTGGGTTCAATCCCCAGTACCGCAAAAAAAAAAAAAAAAATACCCATGAGTTGTATAAAGGTGCTTGGTTTTATTTAGCAGTGTGAGTTAACCCTGTGTTTTTTAGTCCCCTTCTATCTTGATTCTGATTGCCCCATACACACATGCATTTAAGCCTCCCCTGGTTTTTGTAAGCTGACTGTAAGAACAGCTGGACTCATTCTGTGTCTAAAGTTCAGCTCCTATGGTACTATTGTTAGAAAGGGTCCTTGGCAACTGGCAGGTGCCTTTTATTCATCCATATATTCATTAGTTCTTTCCTTAGCACTTTTGTTGGCTGGACACTGTGCTGTGCCAAATGAGAGAGACATATTCTTGGTTTCCAAAAGTTCATAGTTCATGGAGGAAGACAGACTCCTAGGTAGGTGATCATCGTTTTAGATGATAACTATAGTGATGGGAACATACACAGCTTATTGCAGGAGCCCAGTAGAGGCCCCACGAGGAAGGGGAAGAACCAGGCACGAACTCCCATGACCCCTGAATGAAGTGAATTTTAAAGGATGAATGAATAGGAGTGAGCCAAGCACTGGCGTGGTGACAGAATCACTTAGGACAGAAGGTGGAGCATGAGCCAGGTGATGGGAAGTAGAAACCGGCCACACCCAGGGAAGGAATGTTCACCTGGTAGAGCATGGCTCCAGGCCAGACCACCTGCGCTGTCGCACAAGGGATAAAACTTCGGGCATCACTGAGTTTCTCTGTGCCTCCATTTGCTCAACTGTATCACTGAAAAAAATATATAGGACTTGCCCAATAAGGTTTCTGTGAGAATTGTGTATGTTAATGTATATAAAGTGCTTAGAATGGGGTTTGGCAATAGTGAGTGCTGCCCGCTGGATGCGGTGGTGCCGCTACCAAGTACTTGGGAGGCTGAGACAAGAGGATCTCAGGTTAGAGGCCAGTGCACGGTAACTTAGCATGACCCTGTTTCAAAATAAAAAGGACTGGAGGTGTAGCTCAGTGGTAGTGCACCCCTGGGCTCAATCCCTAGTTATCCCCCCCCCCCCACAAAATGGTGATTGCTGTGTAAATTTCCTTTCAATGGTTTATGAAGTGAAAAGAAGCAGGACACACGAGAAACGAGTCTGAAGGTGCAGAAAGCAGCTTATTGTCTCTCATGATGATGAGTTTGGACTTTATACTGTGTAGTCAGAGGGGACTGTGAAAGGATTTAAGAACTGGAGTGACATGACCAGATCTGTTTTCTATCACTTTGATGACTGCAGAGAGAGATTTTATTCAGGGAGCTGTAATGCTGGGCAGGGGGAAGACGTGACTGGGAATGTCCCAAGACACTGCTGTAGGAGTGAAGAGGAAGGGACAGGTAAGAGCGAGCTTTCCTGGTTAGGCCACTGAGTGGGCAAGGCAGTGAGGTGGAGTAGAGGAGAAGCAAGAGCCAAAGGTGACCCCTAGGTGTCCAGCCTGGTGACTTGGTGGCTGGTGGTGCAGGCTGTGCAACTGGCTAGTAACAAAGGAGGAGCAGGTGCAGGGGGAGATGCTGGGTTCAGATGTTCATACACAGGACTCGGGATTCCCGAAAAGTCCAGCAAACGTTTACAGTGCGATTCTCAGGGAAAGGTCAGGACAGATATAGTTTTAGGAATCATTGGCAGAGTGAGGTAGAAATGATGGGAGGCGATGAACCCCCCCCCCCATAGTGGAGGGCAGAGTCTCGGAATGACACTTAGAGTTACAGGGAAAGCTAAGAAGACACTCAGGATGGCAGCAGTGAAGACAGACGAGCTCCCAGGAGAACCAAGAAAGAGAACATGCACTTGTCCCCCCCCCCCATATGACTTCTCCATGCATGAGAGCCAGGGTGCCCAACAAGTGTTCCTCTTAGGTGCACTGTATGCATACGGCCCCAAGCATGAGACTAAGGCTGCCTGGTCTTCCAAGATTACAGCCAGGGTGCATGGCCAAGGCGAGATGAACTGGCCACGTGTTTCTCTCTGCTGGGTGAATCACACCTGCTCTCTCTCCTGTGTGTAGTGATCGCACATCCACTGCATCTCTGGAGGCACTCAGCAAAGCCAGTGTCCTTCCTAAGCACTCTGCTAAGAGTCTATCCACCAAATAGTTGCCTGAATGTTCATCTCTCTATAGCCCCTTCCTTCCTTCCTTCCTTCCTTCCTTCCTTCCTTCCTTCCTTCCTTCCTTCCTTCCCTCTCCCTCCTTTCCTCCTCCCTCTCTCCCTCCTTTCCTCCCTCTCCACCCCCATCTTTTTTATTTTTCCTACTGGGGATTGAACCTAGGGGCATTCTACCTCTGAGCTACATCCCCAGCCCTTTTTATTTTTTATTTTGAAACAGGTTCTCACTGTGTTGCTGAGGGTCTCACTAAGTTGCTGAGGCTGGCTTCAAACTTGTGATCCTTCTGTCTCAGCCTCCCAAGTACTGGATTATAGGTGTGCACTGCCACACCTGGCTTATTTCTTTCTCTTCAAATAGTTTTCCCCTTAGTGTTGGAAAGCTGCTAGGTTGACAGCCACATCTTTGCAGCAGATCTCTATTGCCTTGATTACCAGATAAAAGTCTAAACTTTTCCAGCCCTTGAGTGTGAATTTCTCTTACATAATGAAAGAATTGCAATGACACACAAAAATTGAGGTAATTATGTCTATACTAGATGTATTGCTTATAAGTGCTAATAAAATTATTATAAGAATATTGATTTTGTTATTTTTAAATAATTTTTACACTGGAGAGGCCTGGAGGATCTTTGTTGTTGTTGTTACTGGGGATTGATCCCAAGGGTATTCTACCTCTGAGCTACACCCCTGCTCCTTTTATTTTAAAACAGGTATTTGCTAAATTGCTGAGGGTGGCCTCCAACCTTTTATGTCTCGGGTCCCGCCCGAGAGTGACTCGGACTGACAGGGAAAAGTAAGCGCCGACGGCTCGAGAAGCACTCACCACGAGCCGGGAGAATATGTCGAGCAAATCTCGTTTATTTAGGAAGACAGGGCAGTTTTAAAGTGAAACCCATAGAGGAATCCCA
>PVJS01041194.1:0-11389 GCA_004027185.1 Glis glis
CTCTCTACTTAGTGAGGCCCTCCGCAACTTCGTGAGACCCGGTTTCAAAATAAAGGATAAAAAATAGGGCCGGGGGTGTAGTGCGGAGGTAGAACGCCCCTGGGTTCAATCCCCGGTACCGCAAAAAAAAAAATGATCAAACATTATAATCAAGTTGCTTGTTTACTTGTTTTTTTTTTAAATAATGGTTGGAATTATATTGGGAAAATCAATTAATCCAAATAGTAGTCTGTGGCCATCTCAATAGACGCAAAAGTAATGTAATAATATTCATCACACATTTATGATGAAAAATTCTCAGCCCACCAGTAGTAGTTAGTAATGTCCTTAAGCTCATCCATCAATTCTCAGAGATAATGGTCAATTACAGGAAGCTCCATCCTGCAATCATAGTATAAATGAAGAGGATAGACAATACCTAGTTTTAAGAAGGATGTAGGACAACTGAAAACCTTCTTTACTTGTAGTGAGTGTGAAGTCCGAAGGGAGGGCTAAATGTGCAATGTGTGCATGTATGATGTTCATACCCTGACATATATCAAAATGTATAATTACAATTTACAATGCACCAATAAATGAACATAAAAAGTTAAAAAAATGACTTTTAATGCAGTTTGAACGTGTTTACTAAAGCTGAACATATGCATATCCTACACCACAAAGTTCTAGTTGTTGGTATTTACCAAATAACATGCATATGTATTCACAAATGACATGTATGCTCATCAAAGGCCAAGTGTGTCCATAACATCACTTCTGTGATAGCCTAATGTATAAATAACTGTCATTTCCCTCAACAGTAGAATAAGTCATATATTATGGTATATCCATACAGTGGAATACTATAAAATAATAATACATGAAATATACCCAGAAACAAAGTGTAGATGAAACTCACAAGCAAAATATTGATTGAAAGGGCTAAGACACAACATGTATATTCTATAAGATTCCATACATATAACATTAAAACAAAAAAACAAAAATAAATCCCCAAATACCAACCCATCTTTCCAGAAGTTTCATGTATGGGTAGCAGTTGGAAGAAGAGAAACAAGAATAAAGAAGAGAAGAGACATTGGGTACTATCAATGTCCCATTTTGATCTAGCAATGATAGGATTATATTCATTTTGTGCAAGTTTGTCAAATTGTACTCCTAGGATTTGGGAACTTTTCTGCGTATACATCATATTCTCTAACATTTTTAAAGGGAAAAAGTAAACTAACGTATGTGAAGCAATTACTACAGTGCCAGTGTAAAATAAATGGTAAGCATTTAGTCATACTGTTACAATAATTTATCAGTTGAATGATAGAGTTAAGGGGAAATGGTACCAGGTTTAGAGAGCTGTGGCTCTGACCACCTAGTCTGAAGGAAGAAGTAAGGCTGAAACTTTCAGCTTCTGTACTTCGCTAATTCCTGTAGCTTCGACTCCTATCTCAAGACCTTCTCTATCTTCAGGAAACGTAGGCAATGAAGGTATCCTTCTACGGAGGGGTAAACTGAAACTCAAAGTCTACATTGAGAGATGACACTGATATCTGAGCTACCAATACAGTAAACCTAGGCATAATTGATTTTAACATTTCTTTTACTTTGCACCTCTAAAGTCAAATTAATTCCACTTGGGTCAAGGATATCCTCACTTGCCTGGCTGTCCTCACACTAAATATCTCTCCATGCTCAAAATCAAAGTCTTGAAGGGATATCTATAATTTTTGGCCAAAATCTTAAAATGGCTTTAACTATATACTTGGTTCTTCTTAAATTCATTATTCTCTTCCTTTTTTACTTATTTTATTTATTACATTTATTGGTGCATTGTAGTTATACATTTTGGTAAGTGTCAGGGTATCAGAAGCATGCATGCACACATTGCTCATTTAGCCCTCTCTCAAATCCCACCCCATTCCCTCCCCCTTCCCTCCTTTCCATGCTCAGCATAGTGATCAACTCTGATAAGTTTGTTTATACACATCATGTGCATTAGTGTATTTCCCTCTTCCCCCCTCCCGTCTCCCTCAGTTAGGTCGCCTTCTTTGCTCAATTAAAGTTTTCTCCTTCTTTGTCTGGAGTTCCTTCTAAGTCCCATTCTCCCTAGCTTCCACATATTAGGGAGAACATCCGACTTTTCACTCTCTCTGATTGACTAATCTCACTTAGCATAATGTTCTCCAGTGCCCTTCATTTCCCTGCAAATGATGTAATTTTGTTCTTCTTTATGGCTGCATAAAATTCCATTGTGTACATATCCCATAGTTTTGTAATCCATTCATCTGTCGATGGACACCTTCTGGGTTCGTGGCCAGCCTCAGCTGCTTAGTGAGGCCCTCCGCAACCTCGTGAGACCCGATTTCAAAATAAAGAATAAAAAATAGGGCCGGGAGTGTAGCTCGGAAGTAGAATGCCCTTGGGTTCAATCCCCGGAACCGCAAAAAAAAAAAAAGTCATTATTCTCTTCTTGAAGCCACAAGCTTTTAAGTATCTAAGTTGATAAACTTCCCCTCCACAAAATAAAGTTAGATATCTCTTGGTTATATCAACCCCAGCACCAAATAAATGTTAAATATCTTCTTTCCAAGATCTCTACCAACTCTTAGAATCCCTAATGTCCAGCAAAACCCCAATTTCTTCCATTCATAGCAAGACCCTTAGGGTTTCTAGGAAGTGCCAAAGGGTTGACTCTTCCTTGTGAGTATAATTAAAAACTATAAAAAACAACACAACAAAAAACCCATATATACATCTATCTATCATCCATCTATCTATCCATCTATCTATATCTATATCTATCATCTATCTACTAACCATCTGTTCCCATAGCCCCAGAAAAATGTCATTATTTTGAGAATCTCAGGCAATTCTGCCTATTCTGTTATCTGCGCTATTAAGAGATGTCATGGTGCTGTTCGACAGTCTGCATTCATACATATACAGATATTTTTGTGTTGCAGAGTGACAGTGAGGGCACTTTTTTTGCCTGATTACATTGGCATGCCTCTGATCCAATAAATTAACACTGTCCACTCGACTGACTCATTAGACATAAATGAGACACAATTCTCCAGTGTGGGAGGTGACCCACATAACCCCGCTCTCTCAATACGCAGAGGTAGTCAATGTGTTTTGATGCTAATAAGCCTTAGGAAGGAGCAATTTTCTTGTGTCCCAAGTAATTTTCTTAGGTGTCATCTCTATCATATATTCTCTGACATAAAAGTGTCCTAAAGAGGGTAATGATAGAAAAAGTTATCTGATATTTAACTAGTCTATGAGTTATGAGAAACTCCTGACAAATGGATCCTACTTCTCTGACTGAGTGACACATTTGAGCTTGGGTTGTCAATTTTAGCATGTGTGTAGGTTTTTGTACACATGTATAATCTTTAGAATTTTTTTTCAGGAATGATCAGGGTATGGCGTGAGTGTCACAAGATCTATTTACTCCCTGTGCTTTATTTACTTCAATCTAAATCTTTCTAACATCCACAAATTTCAATTATCACAACTTCCAAAAGGAAAACAAATTTTGCTTTTATTTCCTGGGAGAAATGCAAACCAGAACAATCTTTTTCATCTTATTATCACCTTGATGCTTATAAATTTGAAATAGCAATAAGGTCGTGACGCAGGAAGAATGAAGAGATGGCAAAATGCTTTTTTAATTTGTTAGGTTTGGTATAGACTTCAAGATGTTCAAAGACAGAGATTCTGTTTAATTCATTTTTGGAAACCCCTTCTTAGTCCAGCTGTAGCAGATAAAAGGTTATCAATGAATGTCAGTTAACTTAATCACCGCGTTTGTACACTTCTGATCTTGTTGAGGGGAAACACTGTCGCCGATTTATGTTCTCTTTACACACAGCCGACAGATGAATGTCTAATGTGAAAGTTTAAACTTACTATGGCCAGGGTTAAACACATCCTCTCTCCTCCTATAACCTTCCCCCTATCAGCACTTTCTTTTGTTTGAGAGGCAATTAGGATGGGGTTGGAAGTGCAGGCTTCAGAATCAGATGGGGACCAAGTCCCAGCTCTGTAATTCACCATCTGTGTGACTTTGGGTACCTTGCTGACCATTTCTGCATCTTTATAACTTTATCCATAATAATATCTATTATAATAATAGGATCTACCTCTTATGACAGTTCTTAAAATACACAGTTTTTAAAGGAAATTACTTAGCATTTTGCCTGGTACATAAAAATGTCCATTAACAATTATCTATTATACATTCCTAATGATGTTAAAATGAATACAAGTCCCTTAGCCAAGAACCAAATGTTAATTCCTGACTAGCTGGTTATTGAGTATTTGTTACATGCTAGAAATTCTGCTAGGCATTGGAGTAACTAAAGAGGCAATGAAACCTCAAAAGGAAGGAAGGATGAGGAATTGTATAATATGGAGAACAATAGGAAACTGTGAACACAGAGTAGTTACCTAATTTGGTGCAAAGGTCAAGGAACTATGTTCCTTCAGAATTGTTATCATAAATAAATGCTGAATTTTGTCAAATTATTTTTGCATCTATTCAGGTGATTGTATTTTTACTATGCTTTTAATATGGTGAATTTCATTAACTGAATTTTGATGTAGAACCACTATGAATTCCCAGAATCAACTCCACTTAGTAAAAATATTTTTTTCCTTTATAGATATGGACTGATTTGCTAAATGTTTAAGAAAGTCATGAAGGAAGTTAGTCCATTTTCTGGAGAATGTCTTCATGTGATTTTGATATTGGGAAGTATTTTTTCTTTTACAGTTTTCTTGAAGAGTCAGTGGGGAATTACTTTAACTTCTTCCTATAATATTTGATAGAATTCACCAGTGAAGCCACTTAGAGGTTTCAAGTCCTTCTCCTGGGAAAGTTTGAAACTACAATTAGTTGATACAATGTTTTCTCGTTATCTATTATCTTTTATGTGAGCTTTGGTAGCTTGCATTTTTAAGAAATTTGTCTATTTCATGTAGGTTGTTGAATATATTGACAAAATTATTCATTACTTTCCCTTACTAATATTTGTAGAACAACTATGGATATTGTATATATGTATATATATCCATATATATATATATATATATATCAAGATAGAGGATTTTGTAGTCATTGACTATAATTTGTCTATTCCTCCTATAAGTTCTGTTACTTTTCGTGTGTGTGCACATATATATGTGAATAAACACATATATACTTATATGATTTCTCCTAATAGTTTCTTTCATGTAGCAGAAGTTTTACATTTTAATGAAATCTAACTTACAGTTTTTTTCTTTCATGGATCATCTTTTTAGTGTGTATCTAAAACATCATTGCTAAACCTAAGCTAAACTATATCTTCTCCTGTGTTATCTTCTAGAAATTTTGTAGTTTTGCATTTCAATTTACGTGTCTGACCCATTTTAAATTAATTTTTTTGTGAATGGTGTGAGATTTGGGTCTTATATTTGTATGTCCAGCTGTTCCGTCAACATTTGCTGAAAACACTATTCTTTCTCCACTGAGCTGCCTTTGGTCCTGTGTTCAAGACTATGTTCGTGTGGGTCTACATCAATTCCTTGGATACTATTTATCTATTCTATGACTATACTATAACTGTCATGACTATTGTATACAATAAATCTTGATATTAGGTAACATTGGGTCTTTGACTTTGATAATATTAGGCTGGCTATTATAATACAATTGCTTTTCAGATAACTGTTAGAAACAATTTGTTAATATCCAGAAAATAACTTGGTGAAATTTTATTGGGGTTTCATTGAATCTATTGGTAACATCACGAAGGACTGCTATCTTAATAATACCAAGTCTTCTTTTGCAAGAGCATACAGCATGTCCTGTTTATTTAGTTCTTTGGTTTCTCCCATCAGTGTCTTGTAGTTTTTCTCATATAGATTGTATTAATATTTTGTTTGATTTATATCAAAATATTTCATTCTTAGGTGCTAGTATGAATGGTGTTATGTTTCTAACCCTAAACTCCAATTTCCATTACTGGCATAAAGAAAGCAATTGATTTTTGTATTTCTACCTCATAATTAAATCTTATTGTAATAACTTTTTAGCTATGAAATTTGTCAATTCTTTGTGATTATTTATATAGGCAAATGACAAATCCATATACCAAGACATTTTTATTTCTTCCTTCTCAATTTATGTATCTTTTATATTCTCTTTTTCATGTTATTGCATTATCTAGGACCTCTAGTATAATTTTGAATAGGACAGATGAGAAGGAATAATTTTCTTTGTTTTTGATAGGTTGTCTTGCAGGTGTTCTTTATCAAGTCATAGAAGTTTTTCTCCATTCCTAGTTTGCTGAAAAATGTTATCATAAATTCTTGCTGGATTTCATCAAATATATTTTATTAATCTTTTGATATGTTCATATACTTTGTTTACTTCAATATGTTAGTGGGTTGGATCACATTGATTTTTGAATGCTGTACCATCTTTATATACTTGGAACAATTTCTAATTCGATATGTACATAATTCTTTTTAGGCATTATTGAATTTACTAATTTTTTAAAAGAAATCTTGCATCTATGTTCATGAGAAACACTGATCTATAGTTCTTCTTTCTTATAATATTTTATCAGGTTTTCAATTAGGATAATGCTCATCTCATACAATGAGTTAGAAAGAATTGCCCTTTTATTTTAGTACAGATCATATAGGATTTGTAAAATTTCTTCCTTAGATGTTTTGTAGAATTCATCAGTGAAACCATCTAGGCCTGGTGCCTAAGTATTTTTGAAAATTATTAATTATTGATTCATTTTTAAAATAAAGAAAGACCTAATCAGATTGTCCATTTCATTCTGTGTGAGTTTTGACATTGTATGTCAAGGAATTGGCCCATTTTACCTAGGTTGTCAATTTATGACCATGGACTTTTTCATAATATTCCTTTATTATTCTTTTAATGTCTGCAGGATCAATAGTGATGAATACTTTTTCATTTTATTATTTATTATTTTTTAAAATATTTTCATTGTTGCACTGTAGTCTCACATCATAATGTAGTTCGGAGTGATAGGGGACACACATGTGCACAGCACTTGGCTCGTTTCTGATATTAACAGTTTTGTCTTTTCTCTTTTTTCCCTAGTTATCCCACCTAGAAGTAGTTTATCTTTTTGATCTTTTCAAAGAATGAGTGTTTGGTTTTATAGAGTTCTGTATACTGTCTATTTTCAATTTTATTATTTTCTGCTCTAATTTTTTATTGTATTTCTCTGCTTCCTTTGGATTTAATTTGACCCTCTTTTTATTGTTTCCTAAGGTGGAAGCTTATATTACTGATTTGAGATCTTTCTTTTTTTCTAATATAGGCATTCAATGATATAAATTTCTCTCTAAACATGGATTTTTCTGCATTACACAAATTAGATGAGATTTATTTTCAATTTCATTTTGTTCAAAATATTTTAAAATTTCTCTTGAAATTTTTATTTTGGTCTTTTGTGTTTACCAGAAGTATGTTGTTTAATTTCCCAAAACTGGAATTTTCCAGCTATATTTCTGTTGTTGATTTCTAGTTTGATTCCATTATGAAATTATTTCTATTCTTTTAAACTTGCTATGGTGTATTTTGTGTCACAGTATGTGGTCTATTTTGGTGACTGTTCCAGGAAAGCCTGAGAAGGATGTGTATTCTGCTAATGGGTGAAGTGCTCCCTAAATGTCAATTTTATCCAGTTGATTGATGGTGCTGTTGAGTTCAACTGTGTCCTCACTAATTTTCTGTGTGCTGCATTTGTCAAAGTTCTTGAAGTCTCCAAACACAATAGTGGGTTCATTTATGTCTGCTTACAGTTCTATCAGTTTTTGTCTTATATATTTTGACACTGTTGCTAGAGGCATACACATTAAAGATTGCTCAGTTTATTGGAGACCTGATTCTTTTTTCATTAAGCAATGTCTCTCCTTTCCATACTAATTATTCTTGCTCTGAACTGGGCTTTGTCTGAAATTAAGATAGCAGCGTCAGTCTTCCATCAATTCATGTTAACATGGTGCATCCATCTCCATCATTTTTAATTTAAAGTGTGTTTTTTATAGGCAACATATACTCGAGTCTTGTTTATTATCCCTTGTGATAGTTTCTTCCTTTTAATTAGGTATTTAAACTATTTGTATTTATGGTGATTATTGATATAGTTTGATTTATATTTACCTTATATATTTATTTATATTGCTGTAGTTGGATCTCTTAATATTTTAAATCAATGTAGTTGGATTTATTTATTTATTTATTTATTGGTACTAGGGGTTGAACCCAGGGGCATTCTACCTATAAGCTACACCTCCAACCCATTTTATTTTTAATTTTTTTCTTTGAAACAGGGTCTCACTAGGTTGCTGAGATTCTCACTACCTTGCTGAGGCTGTCTTGGAACCTGAGATCCTCCTGTCTCAGCACCCCCAAGTACTGGGATTACAGGCGTGTGCCACCATGGCCCACTTAGTTGGATTTATACTTACCACGCTTGTTACTACTTTTCTTTGTTGCCCTTATTGTCTGTTTATACTTTTTGTCTTCCACTTTTTTTCTACCTTTTTTAGTTTTAGCTGAGAATGTTTTGTTTGTTTGTTTGATTTGATATTGGGGATTGTACCTTGGGTCATTCCATCTCCGAGCTACACCCCCAGCTCTTTTGATTTTATTTTTATTTTTATTTTTTTATTTTGAAACAGGGTCTCACTAAATTCCTGAGGCTGGCCTTGAACCTGCAATTCTGTCTTAGCCTCTCAACAACTGGGATTACAGGCATGTGCTACAACACCTAGCTTAGCTGAGCATTTTATATGATTCAATTTTTTCTAATTTCATAGCACATCAATCATATTTCTTCAGAAAATTGTTAGTGGCTACTTTAGGATTTAAAACATACATTTTTAACTAGGTCCACCTTCAAATAACAATATACATTTTATGGTAGTACAAGTAATCTTTAACAAAGTTTTTTCAATTGATTCTGCAATTATTTGGAAAAAAGACTTGTCAGTTAAATAAGAATAAGGAAAATAAAATATTTTGTTTTACTTTTACTTATTTCTCCTCTGATTCTCTTTTCTTTATGAAGATCCAATTTCTTGCTGATTTCCTTCTCTCTGAAAAATTTTTAAAATTTATTAAAAATAGGTCATAAATTCATCAGTTTTATTTATTTAATTTTATCAAAATTTATTGACATTTTATTGGTGAATGATTCATCAATTTTTGTTTGTTCAACAAAGTCTTTATTTCTCCCCTTTTTTAAAGGAGAATTTCACTGGATACATCATTCTAAGTCATTGATTTTTTTTCTTATAAACTAAATATTCCACTGCATTTTCGTTTTGCTTGCATGGTTTCTGAAAATATATTATTTCTATGTGGGTACAGTACTTTTCCTCTCTGGCCTCTTTCAAAATTTTCTCCTTTTGATTTTCTAAAGTTTAAATATGTCACTGGGTGTGGTGGTACATACATGTAATCCCACTATTTGGGAGTCTGAGACAGGTGGATCGCAGGTTAAAGGATAGCCTCAGCAACCTAGCAAGACCTTATTTCAAAACAAAACAAAACAAAATGCCTGGGGGTGCAGCTTGGAGGTAGAATGTCCCTGGGTTTAATCCCTAGTAAAAATAAATAAATAAATAAATAAATAAATAAATAAATAAATATGAAAGACATGTCCAGGTGTATATTTTTTGGACATTTATCCTTGTTGGTCTTCTTGGAGTCTTTAATTTGCAATGTGGTGTTTATCCTTTTTTTTTCTTTTTTGCGGTACTGGGGATTGAACCCAGGGACATTCTACCTCTGAGCTACATCTCCAGCCCGATTTTTTTTTATTCTTTATTATGAATCAGGGTCTCACTAAGTCACGGAGGGCCTCACTAATTAGCTGAGGCTGGACACAAACCTGGATCCTCCTGTCTCAGCCTCCCAAGTACTGGGATTACAAGTGTGCGCCACCATGCCCAGCTTGGTGTTTATCCTTAATACTGGAAAATTATCAGCATTATGTCTTCATATATTCCTCTGCTCCTTTCTCTGTCTTCTTCTTGTTGGATTCCCATACAGCACGTTGTAATTTGTAGTTGTCTTGCAGTTCCTGGATGTACTGGTAATCTATTTATTTATTTTTCTCTTTGCCTTTCAGGTTTGGAGATTTCTATTGACCTCTTTTCAAGCTCCCTGATTCTTCCTGAGCTATTCCCAGTCTATTGATGTGCCCATCAAAGGCATTCTTTATCTTCCTTCTAATTTTTCATTAATTTTTGTGTCTCTCTGATTACATTACCCATATGTTCTATATGTAATCTACTTTTTTTAGATGCCTTAGCACATTAATTATACCTGCCTTAAAAACTCAGACTGATAGTTTCAAGATACCTGTCATATCTGAGTCTGGCTCTGATACTTGCTCTGTCTCTCTAACATTGTTTTGTCTTTTGTATGCCTTGTAATTTTGTAATGGAAAACTGGACATGATGTCTTGGGTAAAAGGAACCTAGCACTGACCGTAATGGTGGCCTCTGTTCTTGAATTTCTGTTACAATAAGCTGTGATTCTCTGTACTCACCTGTCTCTCCAATTTGGGGGTAGTTTCCCCATTCACCTCAATTCTCTGATTAATCCAAGAAGAGTTGCCATTTTACATTTTGTTCATCTTTCTTCTTTTAGTGATCATTGGAGTGACAACCAGTCTCATTACACATTGAACCAGTCAAGTTCCGAGTCAGTTCCAACTGATTTTGCTCTTCATTGTGCATAATATTTTTCTGTATTTTTGCTTATTAATATTTGAGTAGATGACAAAAATATGGCTTTTTAATTATTGGGTCCTGGATAATCTTGTATTTTAAAAAATATTCGTGGGTAAAAGGAATGGGGTGTAGTTCAGTGGTAAAGTGCTTGCCTAGCATGTGTGAGGCCCTGGGTTCAATTCCCTTTTAAGTTAGTTATTTGGAAGTGGCTTGATCCTTTTGATGTTTGATTTTAAACTTTGTCAGATGAATGGGAGCTGATTTTAATCTAGGGCTAATTTTTGCCCCACTACTAAGTCACTAATTTAAAGTATTCTACCTGATATCATGTGTATTATGTGACTGTTTTAACTTTTTATTATAGTCAACTCTAAATTCTTTGGTGAAAGTCTACTATCTTTTGTGGGGGAGAGTGGGGGTACCGGGCATTGAACCGATGGCATTCTACCCCTGAGCTACATCCCCAGCACTTTTTATTTCTTATTTTGAAATAGGGTCTCATTAAGTTGCTGAGGCTGGCCTTGAACCTACAATCCTCTTGTTTCAACCTCCCAAGTACTGGGATTAAAGGCATGTGCCACATGCCCTACTGAAAGCCTACTCTTTTCATGTAGTA